>BHFT01026105.1:45248-141854 GCA_004320025.1 Laticauda laticaudata
GGGGGGGGGGGGGAAGACACACACATCCTTCTGCCTCATTTTCAAGGGCAGCAGTTTGGCAGCTTCTCTGAAATCTGCCTGGATCCATCGAGCAGCCCCTCCAGCTCAAGCCCAGTGCTTTGTTTGGTCAAGATGGAAGAAAAGGGATCGGATCCTGGTGGTCGATCCCCACCCACCCCCAAGCCGCCCAGATCGTTAGCAGTATTTGCCCCTCCACCCAACCGAAAGTAGCTCAGATATCCATCCTGGAGGAAGCCCTTTTGTCGCAGAGAGAGAGAGAGAGAGAGAGAAAAGAGAGAGAGAGAGAGAGAGGCCTGCTCTCTTCTTCCACTGCAAGGGCGAAAGCTTTACTTACCCGCACACCATTCCTGACGCAGATCTGGAGGTGAAGTTGGGGGAGGTTGGGGCATATAAAAAGGGCGGAAAAAAGCCCACTATTGCTAAATATTGGCTACATGCTCTCTGATCTGCCGCAAATTTGCAAATCAAATCTTCTCTAGTCACATCTATGACTAAAAACAACAGAACCAAAGCAAAATAATACAAAAAGGGAATTACGACATCTTTTATGGATTTGGATTTTGACTCCGGCCAATTTGGGCTGCCTTAAGTCGGTACATTTCGTGATTTATGCCGCACCTCGAGACAACGGCGTGGTCTTTCCTCCCACCCCACCATCTTTTAAAAAAACATGATCAATTTCTGTCCGATCCGTCCATGTTAGTGTGGCTATTCCTGATTTTAAATTACTTTAGGTCAACATCTCAAGCATCTCTTAAGCTTCAGAAGCAATTGGTTTAGATCAACAAGACATATATAGAGATATAGAGATATATATCATGACATGCAGATGAAGCCTGAAAGAAATAAACCAGGAGAACTGCAGTTAACATTAACATGAAAACTACACTTATTATTAAGAAGGACAGAATGGATCGGGTACTTACAATGTAAAAGGACAAAAGGAAAAGATCCTGCCTGTTTTGCAAGACTCTCAACGGTGCCTACCTCTATAGCTTTAACCACGTTACCTTGTTAGCACGGAAGGATTTAAACTTTTAAAAAGATGGCCAGGTTACGGTTTTTTTTTTTTTTAAAGTGTTTCGGACTTATCTCGAAATGTACACTTCAGGCGAGAGAGAAGCCAGCGCTTTCCAAAAAAAGATCAAACGACGCGTGTGATTGACTTTGTTTGGTCATGCAAAACTGGGACTTGCTGGCGTTTAGGGCGTGCCATGACCTAGTTAAGACACGAGAGCAAGACGGGCTCCGAGTGAAGATGGGGAAAGGAAAAAAAAATCCGGCTTTTTATCACGTCTTCCTCCTTCCTCGGGGTCCTTCTAAAAGACGGCCAGGCATTGCACGCGAGCGGGGAAGCGCTCCTGCCCCGGCCCGCCCGCCCGCGAACAAAGGCAAACCCAGCTGGCCAGTTTCATTCCCTTTTTTGCAGAAAAAAAAACATGGCCGAGCGCGCCCACCCTCCCGCCCCGTTCCTCTCCGGCCGCCTCTCCACGGCCGTCTGCGGGGCTCGCCTCGCGCGCCGCCTCTAATAACGCCAGCCGGATGCAAGCGGCGCCCCGATTGGCTGAGCCAGCCCGGGCCCCTCCAACCAGCCAATGGCCACGCCGCGGCTCCCCGTTACCCACCCAAAAAAGCCCCCACCGTGGCCAAAGCCGCCCTGGGAAGGCAAGGAGCGGGGAGGGCGGCCTGCCCCGAGCCGCGGCAGCAGAATGGAAGCGGCCTCCTGATTGGCCGCCCGCCCGCCCGCCTGCCTTTCATCCGCTCCCTCCCTCGAATCGTAAAATTGACACCTTGTAACAAAACGGGGCGCCCCCCTCCTCCTCCCTCCCCGGCCCGCGGGGAGGGAGGGCACTGAAACGCCTCGGATCCCTGCCAGCCTGGGTCCCCCCGTCTCAAACGTGTCCCCCCACCCTCAGCCGCCCCAGCCTGAACGAAATCTCATCCTCTCCCCCCATCCCAGCCGTTTCTTGCCCCCGGGCCCCCCCCTTCTTTTCTCGCCGCCCGCCGCCGCCGCCAGTCGCCGCGGGTCGTGTCCGGCCGGGCCCGTTCCCCTCCTTTAGGTAAAGCTTAGTCGGCAGATTCCCGCGGGCCGGGCGGGCGGGCGGGCGGGGGTCTGCGGGGGGCGGGGGGAAAAGCCCGGCCATTATGGCGGGCGGGGCGCGCGGGGCGCGGGCGGGGTGGGGCTGCGCGGCGCGCGCAGCTGCCGTGAATGTGCCTTCGGCGGAGGGCGTTAGCATTCGGCACTTCCCGTGGCGAGAATTGTGGATGCTGAGCAGCGCGAAGGAAGGAGCAGGCGGCAAGCGCGCACAACAATATGTGGTAGCTCGCCAAGCGGAGAAAGCGCCCAGCGGCGGAGGGCCCGCGGCCCCGCGAGGGAGGCCCGCGGCCCTGTGTGAGGAGAGAGGAGGAGGAGGGACGGCGGCGCGGCCGAGCGAGGCGGCCGGAGAGCGGCGGCCTCTCCGGGCCGCGGACGGCGATCGGCCCGGCGTGGGACAATGTCTTTCAGAGAGCAAGGCGGCGGCGGCGGCGGGCGGCGACCGAGCCAGCCGAGGCGAGGAAGCCGGATCCGAAACTCGAGTTCAATAGCGCCGGCTTGCCCCTGCCTTCCTCGCCCCCCGGTAGGCCCCGATGGGGCGGCCGCAGTAGCGGGCGCGCGCTTTTCCGGACCGGCCGGCTGCCAGGGGCGGGTCCCTGGCTGCCTTCTCCTCTTCTCCTGCCTTCTTCCCCCTCCCCCTTCTCCTCCTCTTCGTCCCCCACCCATTCGAATGCGGGGCTGACGCTCCCTCCCTCTCCCCCGCTGCCCTAGTTGGAATCAACGGCATGGAGAGCGGTCCGGACGGGTCCTCGCCGGAAGAAACACCACTGGAAAAGTAAAGTGATTATTGACCCGGCGCTGAAGAAAGGCCAGCACAACTCTACGCTACGTATGGCAGCACTTCAGCATCCTGTAAGGGGGGTGTTCCAGGGAGGGGCGAAAGAAAAGGAAAGCTGCCCATGCATGCATGCCTCTCCCCCCACCCCCCCACTGTTCTCTTCCACACACCCCAAAAAACCCCTTTCTAGGGAAGTGCAGAGAGCTTTCTTGATGTCCTGGGGGAGAAAAAGCTCCCTAGGAAACAGCCAGCAAAGAGACTGAAGTTACACCCCCTGACCTAATGTAGCCTGTCAGGAAAAAGCAAAAACTGCAGCTATCTTTTGCTGGCTGGGGGATCCCCAGCTCCTTCATCTCCCCCCCCATCTAAAATCCCCCCCCTTAAAAAAAATCTGTCCTTCAGCTTCTTTGCTTTGCAATTCTGCAGGGTAAAAGTTTTTTTGCCCTAATGGCAAAGATCAGATCGCTACTTGCTGGCTCTTCGGGAAGTGAGCGGTATCCCCCTTGCTGCTTTTCTGTGGATTTTTATTTTTTTTATTATTATTATTGTTGTTATTTTTTGCAGAACCCCAGTCTGGCCCCCGTGGAGTGCGTGGAAGACCCCAGGATCGGACGCATCTGGACCAAAACGAAAGAACTGGAACTCTCCGTCCCGAAATTTAAGGTAGAGAGAGCCCGAGTGGGACTCTTGGTGGTGGTGGTGGTGGTGCTGGTGCTCCTGTTGGCTTGAAGTCTGTGTAACCTCCTCTCTTCGGGCTTTCTTGCTTGTGGAGCACGCAAGCCAGGTGAAGAAGTTGAGCAGCTGTTTGTCAAAAGTTGGCCGGATTGAGGCATTCCCAGATTGTCAGTTGTTGTGTAAACAACGCATGGCCGAGGAGATAGTAGCAACGTGGGAGTTTGCATTGAACCTCTCGCACATCAGATGACTGGGAACGGCTCTCCCATTCCGCAGAGAATGCATTTTAAACTTTCATTTTGCTCTCCCTTTCAAGAGAAGCGTCTTAAACTTTCATGCTTCCCACCAAACTGATTCCCATCCCTGTTTTTTCTTTTCCTCCTTCCCTCCCTCGTCCTTCTGTCCTCTCCCCTCCCCATCCCTCGTGTCCTGGGCTGCTCCTCCTCCCCCCCATGAACCAAACCTCCAGATCGATGAGTTTTACGTGGGGCCCGTGCCCCCCAAGCAAGTCACTTTCGCCAAGCTGAACGACAACATCCGCGAAAACTTCCTGACCGACATGTGCAAAAAATATGGGGAGGTGGAAGAGGTGGAAATTTTGTACAACCCCAAGAACAGGAAGCACCTGGGCATCGCCAAAGTCATCTTTGCCACCGTCAAAGGCGCCCGGGAAGCCGTTCAGCACCTGCACAACACTTCCGTCATGGGGAATATAATCCACGTGCAGCTGGATACAAAAGGTGGGACACCCCCCTCTCCCTCCCCACTGGATGCAGCTTTTCTTCCATCTTGCTTGGGTTTTCTTTCCTTACCTTTTGCTCCGATCCTGGAGGTTTTTTTTTTTTTTTTTTNNNNTTTTTTTTTTTTTTTTCATTTGAAGATCTCGAGGAGGGCTGTTAATTAATTAAAAGGGGGTGACTGTTAAATGGCTGTCCCTCCTTCCCTTCCTCCCTCTCTCTCACACACACCCCTGTGTCTCCTTGCTTGTTGTCACGTGGAGTTGAATGTGTTGTCCGTTGCTAAGAGACAGGTCTGTAATTTAGCAAATGCTGCCATCCACTCACTTTCACTCATTTACTCTTGCTGACCCACCACTTGCCATGCTGCCCCCTCCCCACCCCTTTCCTTGTACTCCTGGGCCCAAAGTATGCTTTGCCCTTAAAAAATGGTGGGGATGGATGAATTCCCTTTAGAAAAATGTCTGAGAAAATAATCTGGAAGGTTTATCCCCTGCAAGGGGAATTACAGCACTTCCTTTTATCTTGTCCCTGTACTGTGGAAATCAATATATTCTTAAAGAGGACTGCAAAAATATTCCTTGCCTTGTCTCTTAAAGAGACAGTATACCCTTATTCCTTCCCAGTTGAGAGTCTGGAGTGCTGGCCCTGCTAGGCATAAGGAAAGCAACCAAGGATGAATGAAATGGTTTATATAATTCCTTCATGGATAAGCAATAGTTTTTTTTTTCTTGCTGTTTTTTCCCCCCTTCTTCTTTATGGCCTGCAGCAAGGAAACATACTTCAATCATTCAGACCAATTTGTTACTTTCATATATAACATGTAACTTGTTTCCCTGAGAACCAGGAGAATCTGTTTAAAAAGCAGGGGGGGGGATGTTTCATTTTGGAGCAAAAGGGTTGGAAACAAAGACCTTATTTCAGGACATTGAAATCTTTATTTTTATTTTATTTTTAATATATTTTTTAATATATTTTTTAAAGTATTTGTGTTATAGTTTGAAACTGCATTTTGTTTTCAGTCCT
This sequence comes from Laticauda laticaudata, assembly GCA_004320025.1. Taxonomy (NCBI): domain Eukaryota; kingdom Metazoa; phylum Chordata; class Lepidosauria; order Squamata; family Elapidae; genus Laticauda; species Laticauda laticaudata. The sequence continues at coordinate 50,581 of BHFT01026105.1, forward strand.
AAATGCTGGAACACAGTTTTGATCCAGTTCACTGAATTTCAGTGGAAGTAAAATATTTTTTTACCCGTGTTGTGACCAGAGGATTCAGACATGCATGTTAGAAAAAAATGGATTGATCAATGAAGAAGAAATATAGGTCAGGTAGAAGACTTTGCTATTGAGTGTACTTTCCACATTATCTTGAGGCACCAATGTATTAATTTGGCCTAATGACATGATCAATAAACGATATCACCATCTGTGATTTCTGCTTTGCCCCGAGTACTTTGTGATATATCAGTTGAACTTCTAATATTTTCAGTCCAGCCCAACCCTAACTTTATTAGTTTGAAGTAATTCCAGTGAGTTAAACAACATTTACTGATGAGCGATTATAGCCTGAAGTCTTTCTGGCTTTAAATGAAAATAATGTGAAATCTTCATAATTCCTGCTTAATTGCTTGAAACTTCAGGCTGCTATTGTATGAAAACTCAACATTAGTATTTTGCACACGTTTTGACTGCTTACTGCAAATAAAAATGAAGTTATAGGTTTCTATATAAATACTAGCCTTTAAAATAATTGTTTCCTCTTTGGATTCTGACATATCCAATCCTTTTTAGTTAATTATGTGATGTTCAGTGTTAAAGAGAGTGCATAATGTTTAAATGTTGGACTCTGAAGACTATAACCCCAGTGATCTTAAAAGTGTTGTAACTTTAACTGTGAGTCATTTAAGGTGAAATTTGTTAGCATATAGTAAGAGTGTTGCTGTTGCTGATACTGAGATAATAAGGCCTATCTAGTGATACTTCTATTTATTTATTTGGTGTAACTGAGACAGTAACCTGCCCAGTGAAATTGCACAATCTTGTCTCATAATTGAGTGTGATAAGGTGGGGTAGAAGCTGAGTGTTACTGTGTTCCCAGAAGACTTCAGTTCAGTCAAGAGTTCACTAGGTAATCTATGCTATGACTTTTCAGTCCCTCAGCCTGTGTGATGGGCCTCTCCTGCAAGAATTCTGATCAGATTAACTAAAATAGTCATGCTAAGTACATGCAACTTCACACAATTGCATTGGGATTGCAAAAACAAGAGCAAGGCTAATCTAGTAGCCCCTTTGGAGAAGCTCAGAAGCAAGAGATAAAAGCAGGGAGGAAGCTTCTGATTATTCCCTAATTCTCTTCTCAACAATTGACATTCTGGACCTGCCAGATCTGAACACGGAGTAGTTCTCGGCCATTACAATAAGATAACTTCCTTCTCTGTGAATAGAGGAATCATTGTGCCATTATTTTGGTGACTTGTCAGTTATTATTTTTGTCATTTAGATAATCCCCCCCTTGATTGTCACACAGAAGAAAGTTGCTTTCTCCACTTAAGGCAAGAGCAAGGGTTCTAGGTCATTCTAGAGTAGACATTGGCCCATCCACCTCCTTTAACAGTCATTTTGTTACCTCTCCAGGTGAGAAGCGCATGCATTTTTATGAGCTCCTTGTGAACGGGCTCTACACACCACAGACTTTGCCAGTGGAGAATGAACAAGACGCGTCCCCCACCCTCAGTGAGACCCTGCAGGTATGTTTGGAACTTGGTTCATTTTAAGTGATGCTCCAGGCTAAGAAGAAAGAGCTTTGTTGACAGCAAACTGTGATTTGGATATACTGGCCTATCTGCCTGCCCGACTCAAGAATGACATGACTGAGATTGATGTCCCATTAGTTCTGGTCTTCCCTTCAGCAGTCAAACTTTGGAATAGACATGCTAGGGAATTCTGGACATTGAAATCCAACACATCTTTAAGGGGTCACATTTGACACTGATTTAAAGTATATATTTCATTCCCTAACAAAATTCATTGTATTTTATTTATCCCATTTCTGTATCTGCCTCTCTCAGTCCAAGTGACTCTCAAAACATCCAGAGTAGCCTTGTACATTCCATGTGAACTTAACCGTTTATATGACCGACTTGTCAAAATCGTCTTGAAAGTTGCTGAGTTTCTTCAGAGCTCCTGTTGCAGTCAACAGATAGTAGTCAGAAGGCCTTCTGACAGTGTGATATGTCTCTGATGTCCATTTCTTGTGGTTTCTATATATGGCCAGTTGACCACGATAAAATTGGATTTTGACGGCTTATTTTAGAAATCTGCTTTCGGGTGATTGAAGCAGGGACCTTTGATGGAAGCCACAAACTTTGATTTTACCCCGTGCCCAGGTCAAAACAAAGCTTCATCCCAGTTAAGGAGGAGGAAGACCTACATTTCCACATTTTTAACCGATTTCAATGGAAATAGGTTTGTGAACGCCGCTTAAGAAGTCACCTAGTCCGATTTTGAAATCGGGGCAGGACAGAGAAAAAAAATGTCTTGACATAATGTTAATAATTGAAGTTTGACCCTATGCATTTGGACAAGGGATGCAAAGAAAGCCAGTCCTGCAAAACGCCACAACCAGATGCTAAGAAAACAAAAATAGGTGTATTTGCTGGAGGTATCACTTGCTTTTTTTGTTTAATCAGAATTCCTTCTTCCATCGACTAACCCTTTGTAAATCATTTAGATTAAACTGGTGTTTAACTAAGTATAAAGAGCTTCCATCCATTGTGAGCATTCACTTTTGTCTTGCAAGAATTTAAATGAATATTTTAAAACTATCCATGTTCAGGATAGATTTCCTGGGAAGCGAGCTCCCTCCTTGATGGAAGCACCTGTTACCTAGAATTTTAAATGCCTCTTTTCAGCACTGTCTTCCCCTTTTCTTCAATCTTTAATCTCCCACTAAATAAATGGCATAATTTTATTCAGTCAGGCCAGCGTACGCAAAACAGTTGGTTTAGGATGGTGCCCTTTCCTTTATTACTTTTGTTTCCAGCTTTCGTTTTGGAAGTTTGATTTTTTTTAAAAAAACTGTGAAAACTGAACTTTGTTGAGCAATTTCTGCACGTGGTTCCTCTGTTTGAAGCATCATCTCTTGTTGGGACACAGAATCACTGACTTTTGTAATTTCTGCAGATGTTTGTTTTTTTTAAATACATCAGTGTTTCTTCTGCAGGCATTATACAGAATTGTAGAGGAAACATTGTGTTGTTGGTTTTTTAAAAACCTGTTACAGTTGCCCAACCCTTTTCCCTTTCCCTTAGCCTCTTTTTTGTGGAGTTTAATTGATCCAGAATAAAGAAGGACATTTCACATTCCTGATACTGAGCTCGGAATCCAGCCTGATCAAGCAGCTCCCCCTGGGTTTTCTTACAAAGCAAAGGAATTTCAGAGCAATCTTTCTCGCCAGGCTTTATAAACATTCTTCCACTGAACAGCCAGATTCAGGGGCACTGAATATTAAGACCCTTTTCCTGGACTCCACAGGTTCTTGGGGCCCTGTTTCTTTATAGGGTTTGGTTTTCTTGATCGTGTCCTAGTGGTCACCCATTTATTTATTTCAATATATATGGCTGCCCATTTCAATCTTTGAGTTTCAAGACTGAATCCTGCTGCCACTGTACAAGACATATGTAGATTGTATATAGGGGGTTGATTGTATGCGTGTGTATACTGGTAATTCTGGACTTAAAACTGTTTGTTTAGTGACAATTCAATGTTGCAATAGCCTTGGGGGAAAAAAAAACAAATGAACTATACTTACAACTGTTGCACTTTATCACAATATGGGCACTTGGCAACTTTGCACATTTATCACTGTTTGCAATGTCCTGTAATCATGATTTGGGACCCTTATTTACCAATTTCCACTTAAATTTCCACTTTAATTTACACTTAAAAAGCCCTGTCCCATTGAGAAGCTGTATTCACTTAATGGACCATGTGGTTCATTTAATGGCCACTGTAAAAATGGTAAAACCTGCTCCAATTCAACCTCACAAAAGAAATCCCAGGCCTGTTTGTAGTAAATCCAGTGTGTGGGTGTGGGTGGGTGTACACACACTCCATGTGTATTTCATGCAAAGCTTAGCATCCATCCCATTTTGAAAGTTTCCTTTTCATCTCGCTGAAGATGTCAAAGTAAATTTTAATTGACAGCAATCACTGGCAGCTGCTTTTCCGATTCTTAACAATCCGTATCTGGAGAAATGCCACTGACCCTGCCGTGCCTTCTTGATATTTTATTATCGAAACCCCAACTTTAAAAAAAAAAAAAAGTGGGTTTAATTCTGCACAGGAATTAAAAGAGAGAGAGAGAGAGAGAGAGAGAGAGAGAGAGAGAGAGAGAGAGATGAATAGAGTAGAGGAAAGAGTGACTTTAGCGTCAGGAACGTTTTGTGCCAGGGCTATGTTTCCTTCTCAGCATCAAAGACAAATTTCATGCAGGTCAGGTGACATCCTCAGTGAGATTGGGCAGGTGCCCATTCAACCAGGGTTACCAGCTAAGCAAGACCCGCAGCTCAGTCCCCGCCCAAGGGGAGAGAGGAGCCATACTATGAGGACACGTATTTTGTACTTGCTGGCTGTGGAATTCTGGGAGTTGAAGTCCACAAGTCTTAAAGTTGCCAAAGAGTTGGAGAGCCCCATTCTAATAGGTCTCACCTGTTCTTTACCAGTCTCCTCTGCCTATTTTTTTATTTTATCTTTTTGCAGTTGGCCGATACTTTGAAACGGCTCAAGGACAGCGGCCTTTCTTCGGCTGGATCCTCCACCACCCCAAACAGCAGCACCCCGTTCTCCCACGACACGGCCTTTTCCAGTTGTCGACAGGACACCCCCAACTCCTACAGCCAGTTCACCCCCCAGTCCCAAGGAACGCCTCTGACCCCACGCCTGGGGACCCCCTTTTCCCAGGACTCGGCCTACTCCAGTCGACAGACCACACCGGCCTACCATTTCGGACAAGACTCCGGCTACAAACCCCGGAGGCACGAAACGAAATTCACGGACGCTTATAACCGCCGCCTGGGCCACCACTATGTGCATAACTCAGCCGGGACTTTCCGAGGCTCCGAGCACCAGTTCGGCGCCTTCAAGTCCCATCAGCCGGAAACGGTGCAATATCCCCAGGCGTCCCCCGTGAGTCACTCAGGTGCTTCAACGTACAAGTCCACCTTCTCCCCCTACCAAGCCTCAGCCACGTACCCCCAGCCTGAAGAGCCCCAGTTTTCCCAAACGTCCCGGGAAGTGGAATACCGACGGCCCCCGCCCCTACCTCCCGCCGAGGTCACCGTCGAAAGTAGCGCAGCTCCTCCGGCAGAATTTGTCCCAGCAAAGGACAAACCGGAGGAGCCCCCTCCTCTCCCTCCTCCGCCGCCCCCGGAGCCCGACAGTCTTAACGAGCCCTCCGTTGGGACATCCTTCGGCCAGACTCCAGAAGGGAGCGAGACACCTGGCACCCCGACGGTAGAGTCGGAAAGTCAGCCTAACAGTTTGGACTCGAGGATCGAAATGCTTTTAAAAGAGCAGAGAACAAAACTCTACTTTCTCAACGAGCACGACTCGGACAATGAGATCCACATGGAAGGGAGCCCCATTTCTTCGTCCTCCTCCCAGCTTTCCCCGATCCCCAACTCACAGCCCAGCTATCGAGCGCAAACCCCGTCCTCACGCCCTTCCAGCACCGGCTTGGAAGACATCAGCCCGACCCCGTTGCCTGATTCGGATGACGACGAGCCCATCGTCGGGGTAGCTTCCGCCTGCCAGAACTTGAGAGGGGCCAGCGAGGTGAGCGTCACCCCTGTGGACCAGCTGAGCAGGACGTCCAAATCGGAGTCCTTGGAAGTTAAAGAAACACTGCCTGTCAGCAGCAGCCCTGTGCTGGAAAAAATGGAAGAGGTAAGGGAGCAGATGTGCAGGTAGCCTTTCGGCTTAGGGTCACAGGGGAGCCCAAAATATCCGTCGTTAAGGGAGACATTGGTTTGGTGAGTTTTGCCCATTTTTTTTTACTTTTCTCACACGGTTGTTAAGTGAACCACTGCAGCTGTGAAGTTAGGGAGGCGGTGGTTCAGTGAATCTGGCTTCCCCCATTGACTTCGCTTGTCAGAAGGTTGCAAAAGGGGGCACGGCAACCGTCATAAATACAAGTCCATTGCCAAGCGTCCGAATTTGGATCACATGACCATGGGGATGCCGCAATGGCTGTAAGTGTGAACAATGGTTATTAGTCACTTTTTCAGTGCCTTGTAACTTTGAACGGTCACGAAACAAGTGGTTGTAAGTTGACAAGTGCCTGTATTGGTGGGAGTTGCAGACCTTCAACCTTGTCTGAGGACTCCGTTGGAACCTGCCCCCAAGGGTGTGCAGGTGTTCCTCAACGATCATTCATTTAAAGACCAAAGTTACAATGATACTTGAAAAATGGTATTTAGGACCAGTTCTTCTATTTGCAATAGAAGGTCCGGTCTGAATTGTGGTCATACGTCAAGAATGACCAATGTATAATAAGCGTGGATTGCATTTGCTTTATACCACACGAGATGTTCGATTTGTAGAACCGGATCTTTTATCCTGCTTGGATATCATATCCTTTCGGAAACGATTATAGGCTACACCGGAGATTGGAGGGGAGGAAAAAAAGAAAAGGAATTACTCTGTTTATGCACAAAGGCACTGATTTGCTAATATTGGAAATAAAAAAATAATCCCAGCCAATGCTATCGTAAGCCGTGTGAGGGAAATTCCCTTCTCTCTGTGTCAGCTGGTTGGAATTTAGCAGAAAAATGCTTCTGTTTTTTTTCCATCCTGCAATGATCACACTTCTCTCACGGAGTCACATTCATCCCTGGAGCAGGTTTTTTTTGCCACCTGGAATGCCAATTTATTTCCGGAAGCAGTTGATCCATTGGACGGTAAATGCTTTTGAATCTCCTCTTGAATGGCTTTTTGAAAGGAGTTTACCTATTTTTACAAGAGATTGTATCATAAATAGCTAAGCATCTGTGGCTGTGGCTGAAAGAAGAGCGCTTGAAATGTTTACAAATCTGTAGTCAGGTTCAGTCTGTCTGTATTTATCCCTCAATTGAACGGGATGGGATTTATTCCCATTGCAGGTCCCTTAGATATATAAAAGGATCGTGAAATCCAAGCCTCCTCTCTTCTCCTTCTACCATCCTTCCTGGCCTGTGGTTTTCTTTGCATTTTCTTCTGTAAACCTTGGCTCATCTCACCTCCATTGGCCTCTGTCTTTCCCGTTGCAGAATTATCCAAGTAGTCCTCAAAGTTAGGACTGCCACTGAGCCCCACATTTCTGATGCTAAGTGAGACATTTGTTAAGTGAGCTTTGCCCCATTTTGCAACCTTTCTTTCCACGGTCAATCCCTTTGACTGTGGATGTTAAGTTCGTAACAAGGTTGGTTAAGTGAGCCTGGCTTCCTCCTGGTTCAAAAAGTGGTGATCACATGACCCTAGGGCACTTCCCTACACCATAGCAATAGCACTTAGACTTATATACCGCTTTACAGCCCTCTCTAAGCAGATTTGGGGCCTCATTTCACCCACCTTGGAAGGCTGAGTCAACCTTGAGCCTGGTGGGATTTGAACTGCCAAACTGTTGGCAGCTGGCTGCAGAAGTAGCTTGCAATTCTGCACTCTAACCACTGCGCCACAGAGGCTCCTTTATATGAGTCCATAAATCTGTGTCCGTTGCCAGGCATCTGAATTTTGATCGCCTGACCATGGGATGCTTGCAGTGGTTGTTAAGTGTGAAAAATGAATCACAAGAGATCACTTTTCTTTTAGTGCCCTGGTAACTTTGAACAGTCACTAAACAAACCCTTGTTAAGTCGAGAACTACCCATATATATATAATTTTTGTCCCTACTACTGAGTTAAATTCTCTTTCTTTTTCTCTTTCCCTTTCCCTTCCTCCTCCTCTTTCTCCTGTCTCTCTTCTCTTCTTCAGCTAAAGGCATTCATCTGTTGCTCTGTCCTATCGTTCTTGTTTATAACTGGTCCAAAAATATGTTCTTAATTGGAAAACATTTTGCCAGCTCTTCCTAATTAACCCGTTCAGTGGTACACTGTCTTCTTCTGATTTATTGAGCTGAGCTAATATAACTACAAAGACGCTGAAGATTAGAAAGACAGTTGGGATTGCAGACAACAGTACCTCCTTAGTGCTGATGTGTCTTGATTTAGCTCTGTGGCTTTCCAAGCTGGTGCATTTTTTGCCAAGTGATGTTGTTGTGGCTTTTATGGATCCCTGGTGTTGACGTTAGATCTTTTTTGGGGTTTCCTTCTTCTCAAGTCTTCTCATTTGTCCTTTCCCCCCCCCCCCCCNCTTCCCCCCCCCCCCAAGTCCTCCTGGTGGGAGGCGGGCACTCATTACAAAGCAGCACCTGAGCCTGTCAGGTGGTATGGCACAAACATACACCACCCCGGCATTTCTCTACAACCCCAGGTAGTCTGGGGAGCGAGTTGCAATTCCCCGGAGAAGAGCTCGCTCCATTCTTTGGGTCTCCGAAGACCAGCTTAAATTTCCCTCCTGCGAGAATTGAATAAAGCAGCGTAAATGAAACCCCATGTTGTTCAATTTTCTCTCCTCCTGGCGAGGTGCCCGTTTTGTCTCTTAACAAGCATCTGGATGGGTTTGCAGCTGTTGCTGAACTAGGCACTGGTCTCGGTCTCTGGCAGGTGACAGGTGTCAAACAATGGGGTTTTCCTTGCCAGTAGATTTCTTAGCACAGGTAAAGGTAGGCCTGGGACAAAAGACACATAAAGTCTCTGTTCTTGACAATCCCCATTGCCTGATTTTTCTCACTGCTGTTATTAATCGTGTACACATTTTACTCAATACAGATAGTCCTTGACTTACGACAGTTTGTTTAGTGACCGTTCAAAGTTACAATGGCACTGAAAAGTGTGACTTATGACCGTTTTTCACAGGCTACTGTCCGAAGGTGATTCTCTGGCCTGGGGCCCCAGTTGATCAATGCGAAATATGTCAGGGATGTGTGCAGAAGGTGGCTCTCAACTTCTAGATTGCCACCTTCTTAGTGAAGAAGAAAAAGCTTTGGGAAAAGAGATGGATTGATCTAGATTGGGTCATAAGGTAAATAAAAATGACATCTGCAAGATCAGAAAGGAATCTGAATCCCATATTGCAGAATAGGGGGTTAAAAAGTGGGAAAGCTGCAGGCTTTGGGCCTCTGGTCTCCACAGTGTTTCTTTTTTTCTACAAAGAGGCAAATTTTCTCACTAGATTCTGTGTGTTCAGCTCTTGAAAGGACTGAAAGGAGAGAAAGTGAGTCTCACATTTACATTTAAAAAAAAAAATCAAAGGAGCTTCTATTTTGTGGTAAATGCAGCGCAGATTGAAATTCCTGAACTTATCCAAAGGGTATTTTCAAAATAACAGGCCTTTTGAAATTTTCTTTTCTTTTACAGTTTTTGGATTGCGTTGATTTTCAAGCTGACATCCCCTTGATTGTGCTTTACACTCAAGCAATGGCTTGAGACATCAAAACTTTGCAAAAGTAGAGTTGGTTTTGGAGTAGTTGGTGGTTTCCAATTCTGTTTTTTATGCTGTCCTATCTTCTAAAAATACTTCATTATAATTACACTTTAGTGCAGCTTTCCCAACAAGAAGCCATGCTCAGTTCCCAAGGTTTCCAAATAGCACAGGCTGGGCAACACTGCTTTAGAGTAAAGATGGGAGAACTTGTGAGTCTTCTCCTTTGGAGACCTACTTTGTCTGCTACTCTGCAGACCTTCCTACAAGGTCAACGCCAGAAGAGGTTCTTTGGAGGTCTTTTACTTTTACTTTGGAGACCTTCCTATAAGGTTGACGCCACAGGAGATCCTTACGCCAGGAGGAAGACCTCCGTTGACTGCAGACCTCTCATCTCCAGGCTGCTGAAGAAACACTGCAGAGTATAAAGTTCACTCTTTGCAAGCAGTGCCATCTGGAGGTCACACTTGCACCAAGTCGTCTTGATTAAACCCAGATTGGAGATTTCTCAGAACTGCTTTTATTCTTCAGTTTGGCGACTGGGATGGCTCTCTTAGTAACCCACATCTCATAGCAAAAACACTTTTTTTTTTTAATTTACGCTGCCCCGTAAGGTTACGTTCAATGCTAAAGCCACTTGGAGTATCTTTCAAAGCAAAACGGGCCAAGGTGTACCTTCAGTGCCGTCATTCATTTATGTATTTAGGGTGTTATGAAGACCACTTTGGGTAAGCTTTGAAGGTCCTCTATCTTTGTTAACTGTTCTCTGATCTGCTCTAAGGTGGCCCTTTCTCCTCCTTTTCTCCCTTCCTCCCAGTGTCATCAATCTTCGGGGGAAGACATGGAGATCTCAGACGATGAGATGAGTGAATCGCCCAGCGGGGAGTGTGCCAAGAACATTGTGGTGAACACCTCCATTGGCAGCACCGCTGTGATGACCTCTTCCATCCCGATGCCCCCGCTGGGCTTTCCTCCGCTGCCGCCTCCTCCACCACCCCAGCCGGTCTTCCCGATGCCTCCTCCTCTTCCTCCCCCACCTCCGCCCACCCACCCAGCCGTTACCGTCCCCCCTCCGCCCCTCCCGACCCCTCCAGGGGTTCCTCCCCCTCACATCTTGCCCCCTCTTCCTCCCTTCCATCCCGGAATGTTTCCTGTGATGCAGGTGGACATGATCAGCGTCCTGGGTAACCAGTGGGGGGGGTTGTCCATGTCTTTCCAAATGCAAACCCAGATGCTCAGCCGCCTGATGCAAGGGCAGAACACCTACCAGTACCCTCCCTTCATGAGCAACCGGATGCAGTTTGTGAACCTCCCTCCCTACCGGCATTTCTCCATGGGGGCAGCGATGAACCGGGGTCAGCAGTGGCCCCCTTTGCCCAGGTTTGACCCCTCTGTCCCCCCACCGGGTTACGAGCCCAAAAAGGAAGATCCTCACAAGGCCACGGTGGACGGCGTCCTCTTGGTGATTGTGAAGGAACTCAAAGCAATAATGAAAAGGGATTTGAACAAGAAGATGGTGGAAGTGGTGGCATTCCGGGCGTTCGACGATTGGTGGGACAAGAAAGAACGTCTCGCTAAGGTAGGAAGTTTGATTGGGAGTTGAAGTCCATACTTCTTAAAGTGGTCAAGGTTGAAAAACACTGATCGGCAGTTCAGCGGTTCAAATCCCTAGTGCCACGTCATGGAATGAGCTCCTGTTTCTTGTCCCAGCTTCTGCCAACCTGGCAGTTCGAAAGCATGTAAAAAAAATGCAAGTAGAAAAATAGGGACACCTTTGGTGGGAAGGGAACAGTGTTCCATGCGCCTTTGGCATTTAGTCATGCCGGCTACATGACCACGGAGACGTCTTCAGACAGAGCTGGCCCTTTGGCTTTGAAATAGAGGTGAGCACCGCTCCCCAGAGCCAGAAACGACTAGCATGTATGTGTGAAGGGAACCTTTACCTTTAGATCATCTATTTCTACAGTGGTATGATTCAATATGTTATGTATTTGAATACCCCAGCCTGTTTTCAGACATACAGTCTTGAATCAGTGATTGGGTTCAGATAGCTTTGTGCTGCGGGAGACCATAATTTAACATTATGAATTCTGGCAATATTCAGCTTTAAACTGGGATCTGGGGAACAAAACTCATCCTGTTTGCAGGTATGAATGTCAGACCAGACCAAGTGAAGATCCAGCAGTTAATTTGGGAATATTTGCAGCAATCTAGGTTGATGTGCAGATTATGCGGGGCTGGGTTTAGCTTCCCAGGGTTTATTCATGGTGAATTTATCCTGTGAGATTTAAGCAAGGAAGCTCTGGTCATCTTCTTGGAGACAAATCAGCTGGCTGCATCTATTCAGAGAAATACAAGTGTCTAGAAAAGGAATAGAGTAGAAAAGGCTCCTTTGGCCCCAAAGTGAGATCTTGCCTGTCTTTCCCAGGCATCTTTGACCCCGGTAAAATCTGGGGACCATAAAGATGAGGAGAAGCCGAAACCAAAGGACCGCATCACCTCCTGTCTTCTGGAGAACTGGAATAAAGGAGAAGGGTTGGGCTACGAAGGGATCGGCTTGGGCATCGGGCTGCGAGGGGCCATCCGGCTACCATCTTTTAAGGTAAGAGCACCCCTGGCATCTCAAGAATGGCGAGTTGGTATTTGCTTTGATTTCTAGTGCAGGATTTCATGCCCTGACCTTTGGCCTTATGTTAGATTATAGGACCTGTTCAAGGAATGGTTGCTTGCTTAGCTCTTAATGGACAGCTGGCAGGTCTGTTGGAACCAACAATGGTCGCTTCTCTCTTATTTAGAGAGAGCATCACCGATTCAGAATAGCAATTAATTTTGGAGCACCTTATATGACCAGAGATTTCATCTCCTGGAATCAGACAGCCTTTGGATAAAATATTAGAAACCCCATAGCAGATTTAAGAACGGCGTGATCAAGGTTGAATATGGTGGTCATAGCCCACCTTAACCGCAGTCAATAAATGAATGATTTGTAAGTCGAGGATTACTTGTACAGGAAATCTATTTTCACATTCTTCTGTAGCCAGCCTCTTTTTAAACTTTTGGGAGACTTCTGCCTTGCCCTTGGCAAAGGCAAGACAACTAGCAGATCGCCCCTTCCCAAAAGAGATTTAATTTCCCATTTTCTTCAGGTGAAGAGAAAGGAACCACCTGAAGCTGCCTCAGCTGGAGACCAGAAGCGGATTCGGCCATCTACTTCCGTAGATGATGAAGATGAAGGTTGCTAGGCTTTGCTTCCTCCTCTTTCAGCCCTTCAGACTAGAGCTAGGCTTAACCCGTGATCAGAGTAGTACCAGTAGGGTTACATTTGGCATGGCTAGCTTAAACCCAATTGCTCTAACTATGACCAAATAATGTGTGCAGAGAGCATCTTGATAATATCTCAAAAACATGCCCAGGAAGAATATTGGGAATATTAAGCATGTACAGTGGTTAAAAATGCTGGCCTAGAAACCAGGAGGCCATGAGTTCACGCCTGCTTTAAGCATGAAAAATTGGCTGGGTGACTTTGGGCCAGTCGCTTTCTCTCAGCCCAACCCATCTCAAGGGTTGTTGTGGGGAAAAGAGGTGGAGGAAAGAGTATTGTGTGCATTCACGTCCTTATTTCTAAGCAGTAATAAAGGCTGAATGACAAATAAATATAAATAAATCAGTGAGTAAATCTCCCTAGCCTAGACTGTATGCAGGGACAAGCATTTTCACATAACCTCAGTCAAGCCAAACCAACTGCATTTTTAGTAAATTGCCTGTCAAAACTTGCAATGCTGTCGCACCATATACCAGTGTGCCTGATAATGCCATGTATCTAGGCTTTTATTTGGCTCAAGGTGCCTAACTTTGGTCTAATCTGCTTTTTTGTGTCTTTTCTACCTTTTTTTTTTGGCAAAAGTTGTTTCTGACTCTCTCCTTCCGCTCAACCCATCTGTTTTATACTTAGAATCGGAACGAGAACGAGACTTGCCCGATGCAGCTTTGGAGCTCTCCCGGAAAGATCCAGAATCTGTGGGCCTCCGAAGAAGACCAGCCAGGCCATTGGAGCTGGACAGCGAAGGAGAGGAGGAAGACTCGGGCAAGGAAGAGGAAGAGGAGGAGGAGGAGGAATCCTCTTCGGAAAAGGAGGCAGAACAGGAGGAAGTGGAAGGGGTGATGAAATCCATGTCCGATAAGGTATATCTATATCCTGAGCTGTCTTCACAGGGGATGAGGAACCTCTTAGTCCTGCAAGAATCAAGAGATCCTTAGTGTCAGGACTTCAACAAATCCACCCCCATTCAAATCATAAGTCTCTAGCCGCATCTCAGAGAGTAAAAAAATTGATTTCTTAGGAGTGGCCATGTTGGCGTTATCTGGGTGCAGCCAACACTAAAATACAGCATTCGTTTCCCCCTTGACCTTGGTCTTCCCCCCACTCCCGGGATCTATATTCTCCAATGGGACACATCCATAGCCCAGAGTCATCAATCATTCTCTCCAGTAATATTCTTGCGCGCCAACAGCTTTGGCTGACTAGCAATTATCTGAAGCATTTAAGGAATGCACTGCTTTCCCCACTCCCTTTCTGCTGGCAACTAAAAAAACCAAAGGAGTATTTTTTTAGTTGATACTTACAAACCCCAAACTTCACCTTGTAGGCCCTTCATGGAATGTTTTGTCCACAGGAGTATACTACTAACACGGCAAATGACATCACTTGTAGGCCATCCCAGAGTCCTCAGTTACATCCAGGAAAAAGCCAGTAAGGATTCAAGAGGGTGACAGCCTGAAGCAACATCTCCTTAGTTTGAGGTGTTTCTAGTGAAATTGGCAGGATTTAAGATTCTCTTTATTTATATTCTTCCTCATTGTCCTGTTTTGGAGAATAAAACCTTGCTTTTTAGACTATCCAGTGGCCAGTCTGTGGCTGGTGCTTATGTTTATCTAGGTTACTTCCCAACTTGATGCCTTGGAGATATATCTCGGACCGACTCCCATAATTTTGGGGTCTAGCTGTTAATTAGGTCATGACTGAGGTTTCTATCCCAATGTTGGCTCTCGATCCATGTGTTTTCCCTCACCCCAGGTCGAAGGTGAGTATTTGCTGAACTTTCCAAATTCCTTCTTTCTAAGGAAGAGGAAGAAGATGTCAACGAAGAAGGGGAGGAGGAGGAAGAGGAAGAGGAGGAGGACGAAGAAGAGATCGAAGCACAGATCAGTGAAAAGGAAGAGGATCAAGATTCTGAAGAAGGTACGTGGCTTTGTCAGCAGCTGAGATGTTCATTTTTAACCCACTTGGGAGGGAAAAATTACCAAAAGCCGATGGCATTCTGAACGGAGGAGTAACCAAAGGAGGGAGTTTTATACGGATAGTCCTTGACTGAGGACCACCATTGCAGAATTTCCATCACTAAGCAAGACATTAAAGGAATGGCGCCTGATTTTACAATTTTTTTTTTTTTTTGCCACGGTGGTCAACTGTCACTGCAGCTGTTAAGTGAATCTTATGACCGTTAAGCTCATTGGAAGCCAGATGGGAAGGTCGCAAATGATTATCACCTGATCCCAGGGATGCTGCACCTGTTGTAAATGCTTATGGGTTGCCAAAAGCTTGGAGTTTGACCACGTGACTGTGGGGATGTCTTAATGCTTATAGGTGTGGCTTTTTTGCAAGTCACGTTTTTCAGGACCGTTGTCTCTTCGAATGGTCAGTCAATGAATGGTAGATGTAAATGGAAGCCTGCCTATATTCCTTACAAAATCATCAAATTCACAGTTTTTGAATGAAATGAACATTTCGTTGTTAAAAGGGCTTTTAGGTAAGGCATTGTTTGGGATGTTACAGTGGATGCTAGCTCAGGTAACGTTAGTAACAATGGAGGGGTTTTCTCTTTAGTGAGGTTGTCCAGCAAGGTAGTAAAATCAGGGGGGGAAAACAACAGAAACATTGGTTTCCCTGGTCTCTTCTGAACCCCCCCAAAATATCAAAATGAACCACAAATGTTTTGCCTTCCAGCAGAAGATCTCGGAAGTCCTGTCTCTTCCAGAGCAGAACAAGAGTCGTCCGATGAGAGTGATGAATCTTCAGACTTCGGGACAAGTTCTGATTCTGATGATGAAGATGAAGAAGAAGAAGAGGAGGAGGAGGAAGAAGAAGAAGAAGAAGAAGAGCAGGAAGAGGATGAAAATTACGAGGAACAGATGGAGGATGATGAAGGGGTCTCTTTATCGCATGAGAGGGAGATCTTGCCTGCTGAACTGGGCCTCGAATCCCTCGCTCCAGGACCTGAAGATGAGGATGAAAAAGAGACCATCTTGGAACTCTTTCCGGTGGAGGAAGACTACATCCCTCTAGCTCCGGCAGAACCTTCAGCTTCAGAAGGAGAAGAGATGAAAGAAGATACAAGGCCAGCAGAAGAGCAGGACCAGAAGATTCCCGAAGAGTCCTTGGCTGCCGATGTGCTTGTGGTGATTGAGAGAGCTCAGGAGGAGAAGCTCCGGCTGTCTCCAATGCATATGACAGGTAGGACCTCACCTTCACCTTTTCCAGCCAGGCTGAGTTCACCGATCGCGCTAAGCCATCACATGGCTTGAAGGTCTCTGTCAAGCCGATCTTTGGGCTACTTCTTGGGTTGTAACACTTCGGATATTTTTTTCAGCATGACCTGAAAATAAATGCTGATTCTTAATGTCCTATATTAATTATCTTAATGTCCTATATTAATGATAGCAGTGTTCCAAATCTCAGGGGCTGCCCCAAAGAAGAGGGAGTCAAGCTATTCACCAAAGCACCTGAGGGCAGGACAGGAAGCAACAGGTGGAAACTACTCAAGGAGAGAAGCAACCTAGAACTTAAAGAGAAATTTCTTGACAGTGAAAACAATTAATCGGTGGGACAGTTTGCCTCCAGAAGTTGTGAATGCTCCAACACTGGAGGAAGTTTTTAAAAAAATGTTGGATAACCCTTTGTCTGAAGTGGTGTAGGGTTTCCTGCCTGGGCAGGGGGTTGGACTAGAAGACCTCCTAGGTCCCTTACAACTCTGTTATTCTATTCTATTCTATTCCATTCCATTCCATTCCATATCATATTCTATTCTAATTAATGAATTGGGTGAAGCTCCAGTGACATCTTAAATTTATTCATAAAAGTTATATAATATTATATAAATGAGGGGATCCTTGGTGCTCTTCGAGCGTGGTTGTTTTCTTGCAGATGTTTCATTACCCAAACTAGGGAACGTTAGCATTGATGATGATACCTAATTTGGTAATGAAACATCTGCAAAAAAGGAACCAAGCTCGGAAAACACCCAAGGACCCCTCACTTCAACCCTGAGCTACAAATAGTCTCCTTTACTAGTAAATATAAGTTTCTCAAGGTTCTCTTCCTTTCAGTATTTAAAATTAAGGCACACGCCTTTGCTTAGGTAGAAACACCGATTTTGATTTACAAAGGGGGAATTTTAAGCTTAGAGGGACATGATATGTCTAAGCTGTGGTAAAATGCACAGGGTTTTCCAAAATGTACAATTGCTTTTGCAAAAGGCGAGGAATCCATATTTCATCTTACTTACAGAAAATGGACCTGCTGGGCTTAATGTAGGTAGATTTGCATGGACAACAATCCTGCTTCTCAGACAGATGCTAAGTTCCTTTCATGGAGAACATTGAAGAAGAACCTGACGGTGATCCTTTGTGCCTTTGTTTTTTTTCTCTACTTCCAGTGGAGGAGTCTGAAGCAGACGTCGAACTGGAGCCAGAGATGCTAGACGGTCCAAAACCAGGCGCCCAGGAGGGTGAAGGCCTCCTCCCTCCGACCCCAGTGAAACTCTTTGGAGAAGTCTTGTCCAACAAGACCTCTTTTTTTTCTAAGCCCAATGAGAGCACTTTAGAAATCCAAGCAAAAGGCAAATCACCCTGCGTAGCTGAGGAGGACGAGGAGGAAGAGGAGGAAGAGGACCAGCTTCCTCGGACTCCCGGGAGGGAAGTGGTGACTCCCTTGGAGTCCACTGGGCTTCCTTTCACTGCCATGCCACCCTGCTCGCTTCCCCTGCCCCCTTCCATCGCACCTCATAAAGAGGAATACTTGCTCCTTCCGGACAAGTTCCCCGATCACTTAGCCCCAAGCAAGACAGCACTAGAGGAGGAGCTGCCCCGAACGCCGGGCCGGGACATTTTAGCCAAGTGTTCCCACAGCTTCTCCAAGTCCCACAGCACGGACACCATCCCCGCCACGCCGGGGAGCGAGGCGCCTCTCACCGGAAGCAGCCTGACTTTGAGTTCTCCTCCGGTGCCAGGCAGCCCTTTCTCATACCCGTCCCAGTCCCCCGGCATCAACAGCGGGGGCATTCCCCGGACCCCTGGGCGGGATTTCACCTTCACGCCTACGTTTCCCGAGCCTGGTGCTACTGCCCTCCCTTGCCTTCTGTCAAGCAAGAAGCCGTCAGAGGAGGAGCCCGATGAGAAAGTCTTCAAAGAACCTCTCGGTGCTTCCTTGATGGCTGGCATGAACAGTGTGCCCTCCCCTATCCCCTTTGCCAGCCCCCCCGTGCCAGCTTTTCACACCCACTTGGACTTAGCACCCAGCCAGCCTCTCCCGGTTCGGCCTTATATTTTCATGGACTCCAAGATGGTGCCAGAGGAGTGCGGTGCAGACACAAGGTCCATCTTACCCTTCCTGGACATCCCCATGGCTTCACCCCCTCTCCCTCCACCCAGCCCCTCTTCTGTCCTCCCCATCAAAAGGAAACCCGGCCGGCCGAAACGAGCTTCTCCTTTGGGGCCCATGTTGGAGGCCTATTCGGACAAGCCTGTAGAGCTGCCGCCGCCTCCTCCTTCTCCTCCTCCTCCTCCTCCTCCTCCTCCTCCTCCGCTTCCCATCCCAATGGTCTTGACAGAAAGTCCTGTGAACAAAGAGCTATATGGTAGCCATCCCGAGGGCTTCTATGCCCTCAAAGATCCGGAAGCGGTCACCTTGGACTTCCGGAACGATGGTTTCCACGAGAAGCTGCCTCCCGATGTCTTGATGGAGAAGCTCCCCTTCAAGGAGCTGGAGAACCAGTGGAATGAGGACTTCAAAGAAGAAGAAAGCTACCTGAAAGCCAAAAGGCAGCAGTGGAGGCGCCAGAAGAAGAGGCCCGACGATGTCCCTCAAATCCCTTCTCCCGACTACTCTCCCCCTCGGTTCCAGTTCCGGCCCCGCTCCGAGTTTGAGGAGATGACCATTCTGTACGACATCTGGAATGGCGGGATCGACGAAGAGGACATCCAGTTCCTCTGCATAACCTACGATCACCTGTTGCAGCAAGACAATGGCACGGACTGGCTGAACGACACGCTGTGGGTGTACCATCCTCATATCCTTTGCGGTTCTGTTTGCCGAGGGTGGGCCTCCAGAACTTCTGACCACGAGGCTAATCAGCCAATTGTTGCATGATGGAGCAGAACCGAATTCTGCTTTGTAACAACACTGGCCAAGGAATGCCAGGAAGTGACACCCCCCCCCCCCAAAAAAAAAAATTGAGGCACCCTCCTTTTTTTTAATCNCCCCCCCCCCCCAAAAAAAAAAAATTGAGGCACCCTCCTTTTTTTTAATCCTAAATTCTGCCAGGAGATGGTATCTATCTTGAGGGAGGCAAATTTCAGAGATATTCTCAGATTATGGACCACTTTTTCAGATGGTAGGTGTCTCCTGAAGAAGATGCAAGTCACCTGCAGATGGTACTCTCTAGTTTTGAGCAATGTTTCTCAACTTTGGCCACTTGAAAATGGGTGGACCAACTCCCCAGATTCCCCAGCCAGCCATGAAAATACTCCTCTAAACTTACAAAGTGCCATCTGGATGGATGGGTGGCAAGGGAATTCTGGGAGTTGAAGTCCACTCATCTTCAAGTTGCCAAGGTTGAGATGTAGAGGGAGGTGCCACCATATAGGTAGGTGGCATCATGGAAGGGCCACTGCAGAGAAGCCCTATCTGCAGTGAACCCCCAGCTGGCATTCAGTCTTGAACACCCACTGAATTTCCCCAAACCCTTTCTCCCGCACTGTTATTTATTCCTGTGATGACCCAGGGCATGACACAAAAATAACAAAGTCACAGAAGTAGAATAAATTCCCTTTAATGCTTCCAACTTGGCCCCCAACGTCCAGTTATCCTCAGCTGGAGATCAATCTCTTCCAAAAACAGTCTACAAAGGGAAAAATCGCAGTCTGAAGCCAAAGTAAAGATAATTAGAAATTAAAAAAACCAACACAAACGACACTAAAGTAATTAACACAGCAGGCCAGGACGATAAATTGCAGACTTCCAAAAGAGAATGCAGCACCCACAGTTGGGAGGACGCCAATACCAAGATAAGCCTTGACAAAGATAATGCTTCCAGCAAGGTGCTGTGTGCAAACACCCCGCTTATATCCTGTTCTCCAAGCTACAGCTAATGAAAGGGATCAGAGCCCTTTCCTCTCCCAATAGCCATGTTGCTCCCTTCTCCGTTCCTCCCTGCGTGCCCTAGGATGAAGAGGGGGTGGCTCTGGGTCTTCCTCTGAATGCCCAGCCGGACTATGCCCTTCTTCCGTTTCTTCCACAGCCACAGGTTCCACACTCCCACTCCCTGTCAGCTGCTCAATCTCCCCCTCAGAATCAGACTCCAACAAGGGCATGACAATTCCTTTTGGGGAGGAGCGTTGAGTGACCCCTGCCACCTTTCCCTTAACATCCTGCTACCAACCAGCTTTTTCACCCCAAAGAAGAAGAAACGGGACGATGGGATGCGGGAACATGTCACCGGTTGTGCCCGAAGTGAAGGCTACTACAAAATCGACAAGAAGGACAAGCTGAAATACCTCAACAACAACCGAGCGCTCGCAGAAGACCCTCCCACCGATACGCAGGTAAAGGGGCTGCCCCAGTGGGCTCTGAGCAGAAGGGGGGGGGATTGGACCCTTCGAAGCCCGCTTGCCTTGGATTTTATTGAGAACAGGAATTCTACACCAATGCAGGTGGCCTTAGATTTACGACGGCCACAATGGACCCCCCAAATTTCTGTTGTTAAGCAAGACCCTTTTCTCACCAAGTGAATCCCCCCTGTGATTGTGAAGTTAGTAATACGGTTGTTAAGTGAACCTAGCTTCCCCATTGGCTTTAAAGGTCACAAAAGGGGATCACATGACCCCAGGACGTTACAACCGTCATAAATATGAGTTGTGAAGCAGCCGAATTCTAATCACATGACCATGGAGGAGGCGGCTACGGCCGGCCGTAAGTGTGAGAAGTCAGTCACAAGTTGCTTTTTTTCAGCATCCTTGTAACTTTGAACGGTTGCGAAATGAGCTATTGTAAGTTGAGAACAACCTACTTAACAGCTGCCTGACTGAATGGTGGAAATTTTGGGCTCAGTTGTAGCCGTAAGTTGAGGTGTCAACTCATAAAAGATTTCTATGGTCTTTTTAGGGTTGCCAACAGACAGGGAGGGTGGAGCAGTGTGGCAGTTTGCATTCCATAAATGTTTTTCAAAGATAGTTTCTAGGTGACTGAAGTTTTTGCTGGGTAAAATTATAACTGGAGAACAGGATTGATGACTCTGGGCTATGGATGTGTCCCATTGTAAAATATGAATTAGGATACACCCGGGGGGTGGAGAGAAAACTAGGGTCAAGAGTGACAGTGAATGATGTGCCTCGGAGTCAGCTACACCCAGGCAGTGCTGGCATGTTAACTCTCAATAAATCCTTCTTAAGTTTTGGAAGTTTGGCGCGAGACTCAGGATTTCAATGAAGAAAACTGCCGGAGCCCTGACATGAGGATTATCTGAGTGAGAAGGCCCCCTTCCCCCAGGTGCAACATCTCCCCACCCTGAAATGACCCCTTTTGTCCCCCAGGGAATGAGCATCCCTGCTCAGCTCCACGTTTCCACCCGGGCCGGCTCCGAGAGGAGATCAGAACAGCGCAGGCTCCTCTCATCCTTCACTGGAAGTTGCGACAGCGACTTGCTCAAATTCAACCAGCTCAAGGTGAGTTGTGTAGCCCCCGGCTCCCCTGTCCCCACCCCCCAGGGATGAAAAGTTTGATGGAAGGAGGACAGGGACCCCACGGGGAAGGCTTAGATGGGGGCAGAGGCCTGGCTGCTAAAAAAAAAGAAGCCAAAAAGGTACAAATCCCTCCAGGACAGGGAGTGAAATTGAGAACCATGTCATCTAATCCGGCTGCAGCCCAACAGCTTACAGGCTGTCCTCCTTTAGCGACCGCCTCGTTCAGCAACATCCGCAAGGGGGGACAGTGACAAAAAAGCAACTTATTATCACTGTCCTCGCATTGCCGACCGTCACCCGTCTTTCACTTAGCAAACACTTTGCTCAGTGGTCTCGATGACGTTGCGGTCGCTAAAATGAGGACCGCTGGCCCTCAGCACTTCCAAGAGTGTCCTCGCCTCTCCCTTTGGAGGGCTAAATTCGGCCTCTAGTTTTGGCATCGTTAGCAGGAAGCTTTTAGGGCTTTCCCAGCGTGGATTTTGGTTAGCCATCTGTCTTCTGCCTCCTCCGCTCTGCAGTTCCGGAAGAAGAAGCTAAAATTCTGCAAGAGCCACATCCATGACTGGGGGCTCTTTGCCATGGAGCCCATTGCTGCTGATGAGATGGTGATTGAGTACGTGGGCCAAAACATCCGACAGGTAAGCTGCCCCTGCCCCTTGGTCCTTTGCTCTGAAGACTCTTTCAGGACTTTGACCACAGTCCTTTACTCTGCATTTGAGAACGGCCATGCCAGTTTTTGGGACGCGGTGTCAGTGGCTAAGATGCTGAGCTTGTTGATCAGAAAGGTCGGCGGTTCAAATCCCTAGCGCCACGTCACAGAGTGAGCTCCTGTTACTTGTCCCAGCTTCTGCCAACCTGGCAGTTCGAAAGCATTTTTTTAAAATGCAAGTAGAAAAATAGGGACCCCTTTGGTGGGAAGGGAACAGCGTTCTGTGCGCCTACAAAGGCGCTTAGTCCTGTCGGCCACATGACCATGGAGACGTCTTTGGACAGCACTGGCTCTTCTTCGGCTTTGTGACGGAGATTAGCAGCGCCCCCAGAGCCAGAAACAACTAGCACGTCTGTGTGAAGGGAACCTTTCCCGTATGCCAGTTTTAAGGGTCGGGTGTTGGGCAACAGGCGATCCCCTGGCTTTTGTTTGAAATCCTGTTACCTTCAGCAGCTGCCCTTTGTCATGGGTCCCATCAGCCTCCTGCTCTCCCTTACCCCTTCCTTCCTTCCTGGGAGGGAGGGAGGGAGGGAGGAAAGGAGAGGGTAGAGAAAGAGGAAAGGAGGGAAGGAGGGAAGGAGGGAGGAATCTCTCCCCTCCCATCTCTTTCTCCCTTCCATCCATCCATCCCCAGCGCAGACTTTGGCCTGACTTGAGGAGTCTCCCCATAGGTCATTGCTGACATGCGAGAGAAGCGGTATGAAGACGAAGGCATTGGGAGCAGCTACATGTTCCGAGTGGACCACGACACTATCATCGACGCAACCAAGTGTGGGAACTTCGCCCGCTTCATCAACCACAGTTGCAACGTAAGTCTTCTCTTCCTCTGGCGCCTTCTGGGGAATCCTCCAGAAAGCCTTGCGAGACACCCTCCCCCCCCTTTCCCCAAAACCTCCTGTTGCGGGCTGGGGAGGCGGAGACCATCAATCCTCACCGGGCTTCTCTCCCCGCAGCCCAACTGCTACGCGAAGGTCATCACGGTGGAGTCGCAGAAGAAGATCGTCATCTACTCCAAGCAGCACATCAGCGTGAACGAGGAGATCACTTATGACTACAAGTTCCCCATCGAAGACGTCAAGATCCCCTGCTTGTGTGGCTCCGAGAACTGTCGGGGGACCCTGAATTAAACAACAACAACAACAATAACCCCAGTTGTGGGCCACGCATCTGCGGCCTCCAGGTTACGGAATCCGGAGGGCGTTGGGTTGCACTTTTTGCCAAAAGAGGAGGAAAAAAAAATGAAACCAAGTAGGGAAAGAAAAGGAAAAAAAAGAAAAATGGGAGAGTGGGAAAGAAAAAAAAAAACCCAACCCGCTGGGCACCGTCCTCCGCTGGAGACCCGCTGGTTTCAGACACGCACACTAGGACTTTTCATGCTGCAGGTGCTTTTNGGAAAGAAAAGGAAAAAAAAGAAAAATGGGAGAGTGGGAAAGAAAAAAAAAAACCCAACCCGCTGGGCACCGTCCTCCGCTGGAGACCCGCTGGTTTCAGACACGCACACTAGGACTTTTCATGCTGCAGGTGCTTTTCATCCAATTTTCATCCAATTCCTCATTTTGTTCCAACATCAAAACACTATTTTTAAGAAAAAAAAAACAACAACTCTCTTGCCCACCTTCTCCACATCAGCCCACCTTCGGTTGGGGCACAGCAANCATCAAAACACTATTTTTAAGAAAAAAAAAAAACAACTCTCTTGCCCACCTTCTCCACATCAGCCCACCTTCGGTTGGGGCACAGCAAGGTATTTTGTCTTTTCGTTAAAAACATGACTTTCTTCATAAGATGCTGCTACTTTTCCCATTCATTTCCAGGTTTGGGAGGGGTGCTCTTGGAGAGGGGGGAGACAAGCGAGGATCTTCTCTGACGGTTAAAATACATTTGACAGAGAGGAGGAGGGGTTCAAAAGGGGAGGTCCATAAATTCGATATGGGGTTGTAGGGAGCCGGAGCTCTTCAGGAATGCTCAGGTGGTGATGGGGTGTCCGAGTGGGGTCTCATCCCACCAATTTCTGGATGCAAATAAATCCTTGCTTGCTCAGGAAGGTTCTAGGTATAGGATCAGGAGCATTCTAGCCCCTCTTTTGAAAACCTGACATTTTATCCCTTCGCCCTTGTCTGATGAAAGCAGGGAAGGTCTCTTTGGGCAGTGTCCACCAGGCCCCGCTGCCTGCCGGACACTCTTAATCCCCTCTGTATGGGGCATAAGGAAGACAGCTGTCCTCTCCTGAGGAATAGAGGACAAGGTGGGCTCGACTCCTAGAGTGGCTCAGCACCCCAAAGCAAAAGCTGCCATTTCCTCTGTGGCCACGTCTTGGGTGTCCCTCTCAACTTCCTGACCATTCAAGAAGGTCAGTCTCTGTAGCTTAGGAGGACCAAGGTCTTGCTTGGCAGCTAAGCCAGCTTGGTAGAGGTCAGTTGGGCAGCTGCAAGATGGCACGCTGGCTCTGTCCTTGTTGTACCACCACCTACCACTCTGGCAGAGCCGCGAGAGCAAAGACTCTTTGAACCAACCTTTGGCAGCCCAGCGCCAACGATCGCCGGGGTGGTCCTCATATAGGAAACCAAGTGGGCTCAAGCATCAGAGAAGAAGACGCCATTCTAGGATGATAGCCAGGCAAGATGCTGAAGGGGTTGACTTTCAAATTAGGCCTGGGGTTCTTAAAAACCAAACTGAGGGGCAAATCTCAGATTCTTAGCCCACCTGTGGCGCCTCTGGTTGCATTCCTGGCCTCAAAACGTGGTCCTGCTGAAAACCCATCAACTAGATATGGCTGACTTGACGGCTTAGAGAAGGTGAAGGACAGGGGTCCCCAAACTCGGCCACTTTAAGACTTGTGGACTTCAACTCCCAGGATTCTCCAGCCAGCAGAGCTGGCTCTCTTGTCACCCCTTCCTCTGCAATCTCTCTCCACTTGAGGAGATTAAGAGAGAGAAAAAGCAGGCATGGCTGGCTGGGGAATTCTGGGAGTTCAAGTCCAACAAGTCACAAAGTGGCCGAGTTTGGAGAGTTCTCAACTAGATTAAAAGGCCCTTTCCCTCTCCCCACAAACCTGTATTGGCTTCTGTGTTCTGCTCTCTTTACGAGGGTGGGATGTGGCTCGCCCATTCCTCAAATTGATCAGTGTGCCAGCTGAACTTCCGTGGCTTGTGGCCTAGAGAGGTGGGCTCAGTTTAGTGGACAGGAAGAGGCAGGAGGGACCTCAGCCCAGCTCCTATAACCTGTACAGGTGGTCCTCCTTGACCCTCAAGCTTGAGAAGTTGGATTTGACCAGGAAGGAAAGAGAGCTGGCCCAGCTTCGTTTCTCTTCCCTGCCCTCTCGCCATTTCTTGCCAGGCTTGTCCGTGTCTGGCATTTGATGCCTCCCCATCGTAGACAAACCCACATCTTGTTTCCCATCGTTCAGACCAGGTAACTCCGTTCCCTTTCATGCTGTGAATGTAACCCACTAGGGAATTCTCCACACAGGCAAACTCTGAAATGTATGTAGCAGCCTGTGCGGGAAAAGCTTCCTTGTGACTGAGGACTTTCTCTCTTCCTTTCCCCCCACCCATTTTTTTTCTCCCCCTTTAAGTGCAAAATGAAATACAGGAAAGTGTATCCTAGCTCCATTGCTGTCACTAAGAGGCCGCTGGTTAGCCTTAGCCACGATTGGGCGCGGGAGGGAAGGGAAAGTACAGGCCGGAGGCTTGCCAAAGTGTTGAGATCCGTGGAAACGGCTCCCTTCCCAGAACCAAGGTTCTCCATGGGGTTTTCCCTCCTCCGATCGTAGTTAGATTTTCTTCTCCCGAAAAGAATTTGACCCCAGCAAATCCTCTTCCAATCCTAAAAAGGGAAGTGGGGAGGGGGAGGGAGATGGGGTTGAGTGACAGCTGAAAGGGGCCCAGCTGTCAGCTCTCCTCCTCTCGGCTGGCTCTCCAAGAAGAACCCTATCGCTTGGAGAACGTGCCCACCTCTCGTCTCTTCTCTCCCAAGGTGGCATGGGTCATCTTTGCTTGACCTCTCAACACCACGGTTCCTTGGGAAACACCCTCCGTGGTTCGAGTCCCAGACCCGCGAGCTCAGCCAGCTTTCAGACATTCAACCCGACACTCGGGTCTCCAAGCTGGAGATTCCCTTCTTGGGAATCCAGGAGAGAGCCAGCCAACCCTGAAAGCGATTGATCTTGCTTCTTTCTGCCATGGGGACGTAAGGAGGGGAGGCTGGGGATGGATGGGTGTCACATTTTAAAGCTCGGATGAAATATTATCATTTCAGTTTTGTCGTTTTTGTTTTTTGACCTATTTTCAGGGATCATTTCATTGCATTTCTGTATAAAGTATTTTTTTTAAAAAGAAAAGAAGAAGAAAACCCATGGGGGTGTGGTTGGGGTTAAAATGAAATTTTGAAGTTTAAAGCGGACGCATCACCTGTACATAGGGCATCCTTTCCAACTCTTCTCTTCGAAACCCTTGTTTCTTGTAGAAACACGTTGTTTGTATTTGGAGGATGGGGTGGGTTGAGTCGGTTTTTTTTCTTTTGTTTCGTTTGTTTTGTTTTGTTGGGGGCTGTTTTGTTTGTATTTTAAAAAGCGTGTAAATAATTTGTTAAAGCGACAAATAGTAGTTTGGAGTTCTTTTTTTTTTTTTAAGAAAAAAAAAAAAAGCAAACAAAATCGCCAGCAGAAGACCTCAACGAGAAAGCCAGCGTCTTGGGGAGGGGTGTGTGCATGTGCGTATCCCAGGAATGAAACGCTGGCGCCATTTACAGCTTGTGTCAAGCTATGTATAATGTAAATTCTGTACAAAATCTCAACTTTTGGGGGGGGTCAAATGCGTAGATCAAACTAGAAGCATTAAAGGCGCTGAAGATTAAAAAAAAAAAAACGAAATGCCAAGATAANCAAACTAGAAGCATTAAAGGCGCTGAAGATTAAAAAAAAAAAAACGAAATGCCAAGATAAGGCTCTTTTTTTAATTTGCCTTTCTAATAACCTTAATGTGCAAAAAAATCTATTTATTTCAAAGAAAATGTGTACAGTCTATTAATGACAACCTAAAATGTATTTAAGCTGATCCGCAAGATTTGTTTTGTTTCTTTCTTTTTTGCAAATTAAATTCTTCTTCTTCTATTTTATAATGTTCCTTCTCAACTACCAAGCTAGTGTTTGTAGAAGTGACATGGAAGGCTGTGTATGGTCAGAGGCAGGGTGGGTGGGTGGGTGGGTGGTCTCCCTTTCTCACTGCAGTTGCTCAAATGAGGCAAGGTGGGAAGAAGCACTCTAAATTGGGGAAGGGTCTCTTGGTCTTGCAATGGGAGGGAAAGCTCCCCCCCCTTTGTTCCAATTTCATGAATTCTATAAAAAGACCAATTTTTAATTTGCAGTTTGCAAAAAAAAAAAAAAAAAGGACCTTTAAAAGGAGGGGATTTTTTTAAAAAAATGGTTTGCAGTAAAATGACCTATATTTTTTAAGTTCCTTTCAATAAATAAAGAAATAAATGAAATTTCTTTTTTTTAATTCTCTGCTTTGGAGATTGAGGATTTTTTAAAGAAAAAAGTTCTGTTCCCTTTTGTTTTAAACAACTGTGTAAAAAAAAAAAAAAACAAGCCCATAGGACCATTTCTGTGCATCTAGGTTTCTGTCATCAGTTTGTACTTTGTTTTGAAGAATGTGGTTTGGGTTTTCTTTTTTTTCTTTTGCTTTGTTGTGGGTGTGTCATTCTGTAAATATTTGTTCATATTTTTTTGTGAATTGAATACTATGTACCATTGTATTATAGTAACTTTTATAAAGCAAACCATAAATATACTGACTTTTCTTATAGAAGATACTTGCTTGGTTCATTAGCCTGAAAGAATATACATTTTGCTTCTGGGCTCTTGTGGCTGGAAGATGATTGGCAGGAAGTGGGCGGGAGTCCACAGGGGGTGGTTAAAAAATACCAAAATGGCAACCACACCATGCAACTCCTTGGTTTTTAGGTTTTAACAATATACTGCCCAGGGTCGCTCTTTGACAGACTTGTGCAATCTCCAAATTTGACATCTAAGTAAATCAACGTAAGGCCATCTCCTTGACGTTCACACTGTCAACTGCCTTTAGTTATCCTTATCAATTCATCTTGTAGCTCTGGAAAGGATAAGGTGGTAGGACAGTTGTTCCTCATTTACTCAAGGCAGGAGGTTTACAAGCTCCATTCAAAAATTCAATCAGTGGTGGATCTTGATTCCAGAGGTTCTCCTTTGTTATAAGGAAGAAACGCGAGCCAACACTGCTATGTAGTTTGCCCACCGACCAGCCATGAACATCCACCACTGAGTTGGCATTCCTCAACCAGCGACCCTCCACCATCCTCCCCGTCTTTTGTGAGAAAATGGTACACGATGGGTTGCACTAAAACTTGGACCAAACTTACTTCTCGAAAACATTCTCGGCCGCGGCAACTTGAAGATGCGGGGACTTCACCACCCAGAATTCCCCAACTGAATTGAAGTTGAAGTCCACGCATCTTCAAGTTGGGAAACCTTGGCTAAAAAGAGAAGGAGACATCACAATTCTGTTTTTCCCCAGTTCTTAGATGTTGATATCAGGAACCGTATCATCTCTGGTTCGTTTTCCATCTGTTGTCCCCAAAACATACACTGCGAGTCGCTCAATTGTTGTTTTTTAATTCGACAAAAAAAGATCAGGCTACAATGGAAGATCTTTCACTCTTCGCTCTGAGGACATCTCATTTTGGGGATGATGGGCATTACATGAGCTTAGAATCTCCATCGGGACTCAGGATGGTGAGATTCCCCCGAGCATCTTGATCGATTTCAATAGCTTCAAACAGAGACTTGAAGTTGCCCGCTCCAAATCCCTAAATTTGGAGGGGGAAAAAAACACAGGCATAAATACTATATATATATTGTAAGCGCACAAACTCAGAAATGGCCAAGATCAGGGTGCACTGGGCTAGAGCAAGAGTCTCCAAGCTTGGCGACTTTAAGAGTTACAGACTTCAACTTCTCAAGTCAACTGAAGAATTCTGGGAGCTGAAGTCCGTAAGTCTTCAAAATTGCCAAGTTTTGAGGTCCCTGGAGCTAGAAGATGTCCAGATTGGTTAATCAAGTAGCAGCAGGCTTCGGAAACCCTGTCACCCAACTCTCCAGTTGCAATTTCCTCAGGACTTCCAACCCCTTGGTCGTGAAAATTTTCTTCCAGTTTTTGGAAAGCCGACAGAAACCAGAGGGGGCCCAGTTCTGACCTCACGGCATCTTCAAAACCAACTGTTCCTCAAGGTAACCCGGAAAGACGCCACCTTAAGGAACCAACCTCGTGGTTGTAGCGCTGAATGACCTCAAGGAAGACGGTCGGCCTGTCCTGAACCGGCTTGGTGAAGATCTGTAGCAGGTAGCCCTTCTCGTCAAAGTCAATTAAGATTTTGAGTTCCTTGAAAGAGAACAGACGAGACTGAAGGACGTTTCCAAAGTGACTTTATACATTTTGGTTGCATGTTGGAATGAAAACACAGCAGAAAGCTCTTGACCTACAACTGGAATAGGATCTGTCAAATTTGTTGTCAAGCAATGTGTTAGTTAAGGGAGACACCATGTTGATTGTGGCCTGCACCATTTCCTGCTGGCTTCCCCATTGACTTTGCTTGTCCAAAGCCAGCTGGGAAGGTTGCGAATAGTGATCACATGACTGCTGTGTCACTGCAACCGTTGTAAATACATGTGGATTCCCAAACACCCAAATTTTGATCACATAACCATGTGGACACTGCAACAGTTGTGTGCAGATAGGTTGCAAGTCATTTCTTTTTGCACTGTCATAACTTTGCACAGCTGCTAAAGAAATGGTCGTTAAATGAGGACTATCTGTAAAGCACACTATTTTTCTTCTCTTCAGAGTCTCTTCTGTCTCTCAAACAGATGCAGCCAACCTGGTCTCTTTCATTTTGCAACTCACCATGCTGATTAGAGCAGCCAATGAAGTGGAATTTGTCAGTTTGTCTCCTCAATTACATGTTGGTCTAATGAATATATATATAAACCAGGATGATGTATCCATCTTTGAGCAAAAGGATTCCCATCAAGATGAAGGAACAATAAGTGATAGTTTTTTTATTATATTTCTGTTTCCATTCTTCCCTCAAGAGGCCTCCTTCATCTTCCTGCTCTCCTCCATTTCTTCTCAAGAATCATCTAAAGTGATAACATCTTAGGCTAACACTCTAAACCATGATCCCCTACTATAATGGAAGGCAACTGACCTCCAGTTTATCAATGCTTTCCTTCACTTTGACCTTGGCTGACTTCAACCGCTCCCGGAGCTGCTGGTAATACTTTGATGGAACGGACATGAACTCCATGCCACGGTCTTTCAGGTTTGTGATCTACATCCAAGGAAGACTCATGAGTAAGATTGACCTCTTACAAGAAGTTGACATTTTTTGTGGGGTGGATTGTAAAGAAATGGACATTCTCACCGAAGCGATGATGTCTGAAGTGTTCAGGGCGATGTGCTGGACTCCAGAGCCTCCATAATAGTCCACGTATTCCTGTGGAACAAAAGAAACCAAGGTGGACCATATGCCAAGATCTCATGCTGAGGAACATCACCCTGTGTCTATGTTCTTCTGCATTTGTGATGCAAAACTCTGGCAAGTTAAAAGTGGAGGAGATCACAGTATCACCAGTGTTCTCTCCTGGTTCATCCTGACTTGTGATGTGACTTGGGTAAGGATGTTGGCTTGAATCCTGGTTTACTAGATCTCATCCTTGGCTCAGTGTCCCTCTTGAAGAGAACAAGAGGGCTTCAGGACAGCCCACATATCTTTCTTCTTCCAACTATCCCACCTGTGGCTAGAGCAGCACCCTATCTTGGCTTGACAACAACCTTGCAGGAGGTTGGAGAAAAGGCCAGCTAGATGAGGATAAAGCAGTAGCTAAAAAACCCTCCCAAAATACAACAAGGTCTGTTGCTAGGGGAATTGGCGACTCATGTTGGGTGTTTCCACCCACTCTCCCGCTGCCCACAGAAGTCAGCTTTGAGGTACCTGGATCTGAGATTTCTTCTTGCCCATCGCAGGTTCATTGATGGGCATTTTAATGGTCTCCTCATAATTGGCCATGACAATAGATCGCAGGGCGCTGTATTCAGTGTGCAGTTGTTTGTCGTCCACAGACCAGAAGCGATGGAACTGGAGGTTCCTCTGATACCTGTAGGAGCCATACAGGAAAACAGAGACCTTGAGGAGATTCTAAAACCTTATCAACCCGTCCAGCATCATATTGGTGAAGACCTGGGAAATGGCCAAGTTAACCAGGAATTCTGGGAGTTGAAGTCCACCCCTCTTAAAGTGGCTGAGAAACACTACTGCAGATGTTCATTAGCATTGCTTTAGAAGGAGGAAAATGTGACATTTGGGCCATGTTTACCATTTCTCCTAAACCGCCTCCTCTCACTGAAATGCTCTTATTCATTAACTTTAATCAATAATGTTCTTTGCTCAGGAAAGCACAAAGACCAGTTGTTACCCAAATATCCAAACAGAGCTCTGATATTTTCCTGAGGAGGCCCAGAGTTTAATATCAAAATCTACTGAAAGTGATGAAGAAACCTTTGACCACAGGAGTAAAAGATCCTGAAGATCACATAGTAGCCCAGGGCCTGTCCAGAAAGATCTCCCAAAGAAATCCCAAACATTTTCCTGATTGTAGAACTATGTAATAAAATGCTAGCTGGTGAGTTCAACCTTCAGTTCCTCTAAACCACCTTCATCCTGATGTGTTGATACTCCGTGTCTTATCATTCCTTAACCGACACTACTAGCTAAAGGAACCTGGACAAGGCTCACTTTCATGTTGTCAGGGTTCCAGCAATTGTCCTAATTAAATCATGAGCCTCGAGCCAAGCTTCAAAAGAATCCAAAAGATTTATTAGGAACAACATGTCGGCATTGACCTGTATGAAGCCAAGTCTGCCACATGTAATTTATGGTCACCTATGAACCTGTTTCCCCCTCCCTCCTGGGTGTGTCATAAATCAGATACGGGCTGGGTGTCATCAATCATATTCTCCAATGAAGGATTTTTGTAGGATTTTCGCCGGCCGAAGATCTGGTAGCCTAGGCTACAGTCTTTGTAAGATAAGCATGGAATGTACTTCTGGTTTGAATTGCCATACTGCTCCTTCAGGTTTTCTCCCCCTCCTGCTTAGGGCAACTCGAAAACAGGCATAGGAATGCTTTACAAGTTGACACGTGTCCTATTTGGGTGCCACCGGCTTCAACATCTGCTTTTATTCATTTTAAGGAAGGTTTCAAAGAAAAATCTTACCATTCTACCACAGGGAGCATTTCCTGGTCAGGCTGATTCCCCACTATGTGGTCAATAAAGTTCAGTTTTCCAGGAGGTCTGGAAACAAGAGAGAAACATGACCATATCATGTTCATCAGTCTATCTTCTTCTCTCTCCCCATCTTCTCCATCCTTGACCTTCAAACTAGTCACAATTCATTTTCCATGGGATGAGTTTTTCCCCCCATCCTTTCTTCTCTACTGAATTCCTTTCTCACACACATCTGTAATGTGCTTCCACACAACCCATTTTTGCCCTGAGGCTTTCCACAACTGGTTGACCTCTTCCCCTTGGAAGCAATTTTCTCTGACCCTGGAAGGTTTGAAGGCAACATCTAAGCAGACTTGGATACTTACAGATTTTTTAAGAGTGGGTCTTTAAAGAGAGGGGCTTCAAATCCAGGCAAGAAGAGTCCCTTGTAGTTCCTTTTTTCTATGAGTGTGTGAGTGGTATCTCCATACTATATTGTCAAAGAAGGAGAAACACAAAGTGATGAGATCCCAGCAACATTTGGAGGGAAGACTTTCCTAAGAAGCTGGGAGCATCCGCAGTTGGGCAGAAGGCCCCTGGCATCTACAGAGAGGTCTGGAGGAAAGATGATGTCCTTCCAGATATATTTTTGGGCCCAAAGTTCAGACTTTGCTCCATCTGGATTTGAGGGAACTGAGGTTCTTTCGCAAACAGATCGCCCAGCACTGGAGGAGACCATCCTGTGAAGTTAGACCATCTCAAAGCAGAGGGCTTCCTTCCTTAGAGCATTTGCATTCCCCTCTTTTGTACAAAGCAATGGGAGACAACGTACATCAAAACTCTCCAAGCTACCAAGCTGAAAAAGAACCAGAATTTTGTTCCTCACCACCTCTTGGCCCACCTTTAGCGTCTCCCAGCCTTTTTGTTTTACCAAAAACTCTCTTTGCTTTCTTCAGTGCTTGTTCATCTGAAAACAGCCCCCAATTTATTAATATTCACTTACTTTTTCCCAGTTTTGGCCTCTTTCACATCTACTCAGCCCAATGCTCACCATTGCTAGCTGTCAGGAACCGTTGAGAACTTCAGAGCAACTCCTTACCAGAATGCCAAGCTAGAGAAGACCTTCTCACCAAACTAACCACCATTTTCCCAGCTACTCTGCTCTGTCTTCTTCCTCTCTCTATTTTGGAACTTTCCTCTGAAGCCCTTACCGTTTGCACAGTTGCAAATTTCACTTTCCCATGCTTGTCTTCTTCTATCCAGGGCTCTCGCACAATACGGGCACCACATTCTCGAGCTTTCTGAATGGAGGACGGGAGAATGAAGTAATGTCAGATAGGTCAGCCAGCAGGCTGGAGTGAGAACTGGCAAGTTTTGTCACAGGGACACCCCAAGAGGTCCTTGCCTATTCATTAAAGATATGCTGTCAAGATGTGGCCCTCAGCAAAGATTGATTGATCCTGTGTGGCCATCGAATCATCTTGGACATCTTGCAATCCCATGGATTGATTTTTCTCTATGAACTCATCACCAAACACTCAAAGCAAAACTGTAATGCTGCCTTCACAATTTTTCTCAACCTTGACCACTTTAAGAAGGGTGGACTTCAAGCTCCAAAATTCTTAGAGTTGAAGTCCACCTATCTTAAAGTAGTCAAGGTTGAGGAACATTGACTTAAAGCATGAGTTCCACCACACCATTGAGCTCTACCAACCATATAATTTTTTGTCTAGAGAAGCCAGATTCTGAGGAATTCTGGGAGTTGAAGTCCACCTTCTTGAAGTAGTCAAGGTTGAAAAACACTTGTGATGCGACTACCACAGCCTTACAGCCACCTTCAGTTTAGCTGTCCTATCTCCTATCTCTAGGCAGATGGGACCCACAACCCATTGCAGCTGCCCCTTTATGGCCTCCATAGATGCCCCAAATTTCTTATCTGAAATAAAAGGGACCTTCAAGACTGGTATTCTGGTGAGGAACCTCAAATTCCCATGAAAACAAACTCATGAATGTGCCGAAGGACTTTCCGGTTTGGATTTACCTGCACAATGGAATCACAGTCTTCTACTTCGAAGGCAATGTCTTTGACACCATCTCCGTGCTGCATTAAGTGTTGTCCCATTTCTACATGGATCGAAAAAGGGGAGCCAATATGGGTATTAAGGTTTTTGGGGTTCAGCAACAACTGTTCATATCATTCAGAGAGACCCAAGGTTTCTGCCAGCAAAAATTTTTGCCCACCTTCTTAATACAGCAGCTTCAAGCAATAACAACCAATTTTATTATCTGAGAAGTAACTAAACAATAACTAACTAGTCGTATAGAAAAGATCTGCTAAATTTCCTTATTTTAAAATTTATTTTTTTAATTTATATACTGCCCATCTCACTCTGTAAAGCAACAAAGTAGGATGCCTTACAAGAAGTAACAACAAATAACAACAAACAACAAACAAACAACAACAAGCAACAAAAACACAACAACTACAACAAACCATTAACTACAACAAACAACAACAACAAACAACAAACAACAATGTAATGTTGGTCCCACTAGTTTTAAATTTACCTTCATTTCCAGGGTTAAGGGCCGAGGAGAAAACAAATACAATCTGGAAATAGATGTAATAAAGAGAGAATTAATACACTCCCTCTCAGGCACAATAAAAGGACGGTCAAGAATTTCCCTCTATCACTTCAAAGGGAAAAGATAGAAATTTTCATCTGGTTTCTGAGATGATGGCTGAGGTTAATGAAGGCTGTGAATTAATTAACCCAGGAATTAATGTTAACCTCCTGCTTTTGCAGAGGTTACCTTTTTGGAAGATCTCTTCGGAAAGATAAGAAGAGCCAGAACAGGGCAAGCGCCAAGTGGGGATTAACATGATGGAAAGAACTATTTGCAGGATTCAGATTTTGAGTCTTCCTCCTTCTGCTACCTGCTGACTTTGGTTCCCCACCAAGTAGAAAATTATTGAGCAAACCAGCCAGTTGTCGGCAGCTCTCAAGACCTCAAAGGACACCCAGAGTCCGTCTCTCCTCATTGAGATATAACACAGTAGTGTTTTCTTCCAATATGAAGTGGTCCTATTATTTTCAGTGCCATCTTACCTTATCCTGCTTGACCACGTGGGAAACCACCTCTCGGTTGCCAGTTTCCAAGCCTCGGTAGGCCAGTTCCTCAAACCCCATTTTGTTGCAGTAAAACGATGCAGCCTTGAGACAGAGGGGGAAGCTGTATTAGACAAGGGTCCTTTTAATTCCTTTGCCCCTCGTAGGAGAGAAAGGGAATTTGATTGCAACTACTGTAAAGATTGGAAGACTTTCCTTTTCCTTTCCTTTCCTTTCCTTTCCTTTCCGCCCCTTCCCTTCCCTTCTCTTTCACCTCTGTTCCTTTCCTTCCTTCCTTCCTTCCTTCCTTCCATCCATCTTTTCCCCTTTCTTTTCCTTGTTTGCACAGTTTTTTCTACTTTTTCTTTTCTCCTTCTTGTTTAATTTCACTCTGTAAGATGTCCTGTTTATCTTTTCCTGGTGTGGAAAACATCAAGAAAAGTTATATACCCAAAAACTTCCTCCCCCCAAATATATGGCTTTGCCACAGTCCTTATATTATTCTATGTTCTTCATATCTAAAGGCTTTAATATAGCTTTCTCTTCCCAAGGGCACTAGCCCACTACTGCTGTTAGCTTCAATGGTTCACAATGGTTTTTGCACACTCCAAAGCACACTTTCTAAAGGTTGCCAGATTTTGGGGGCAAGTGAGCTGCCTTTGTGTATGCAGATCTCTGAGTTTTCCTTTCCAATGTTATTTGCATTTGCGGAGCTGAACTCAAGAATTCCATTCATGGAAAATTCCAAATCCTAATTCTTTGGCAAACTATGCCTCTGCCTTGATTAATGCTGATGTCCAAAGCTTTGGAATATAACTCCGCTGGATCATGCATGGATTGATGATGCAAATCTACACAATGTTTGCTTCATAATCTCACACAAATCCTGCTGCTAAAACCAAGTAATTCCTTTTGTTGAAGAATAAAAATAGAATAGGACAAGGAATAAGAATAGGAATAGGAATAGGAATAGGAATAAGAATAGAATAGAGTAGAATAGAATAGAATAGAATAGAATAGAATAGAATTCAATTCTTTATTGGCCAATTCTTTATTATTATGTTTCCAGTGCATAAGCTCTCAGTGTACATACAAAAAAGTGATAAATCATGATCATAATCATTATAAAATATATTTATCCTAATCATAAATGATAGTCATGGGATACTTAAATAAACAATCAACATAAATCCTAATAGGATCATAAATAAAACAAAATAAACTCTAACCTCCGACGATGCTGGATTTCAACACTGGAGAGAGCAAATAGGGAGGTGCACCCCCCCATGCTATGGGGAGAAATCTGGGACCCTTCCAAGCATGCTTTGCCCCCCAGTTCCCATCATCCCTGATCCTTGACTTGGCTGGTTGAGCCTGATAGGCATTAGAGCTCCACCACTTGCGTCCCATAGTTCCCACCCCATATGAGACACACCTTTCAGGAGACTCCAGATTCAAACACCCACCCGGCCACTTTGTGAAAAATACCTCACCAAAGTCTGATTATTATTATTTTTTCCCCTTTTCCCTCCTTGCCCCCCTTTTCCTCTTCTGTCCTGCCTTTGGAATCCCAGGCACAGCATGTTGATCTGGGAATCATTTGGGGCCGAGCTGCTTCAAATGATAAATGGAGGGCTCTGGCAGGAGAGGGCTGCGTGGCATCGGGGATCAATTATGCCAGAAGGAAAATCGACCACAGCTTCAGCGTGGCTGCTTCAGCTGTCCCGGGAAATTGGCTGATTGCAAACCCCCACAAGATGTGGGGAGCCACAGCAGGGTGGGAGGCCTGACAAGTCAGCCTGGTGGGTGTGGGTGTTTGCATGTGTGAGTGCGTGCCCCGGTTTGGCCAGCCCTGGTTTGCATCGGGCAGCACATGTCTCCGTGACAGCCAAGCGCAAACTCTAATCAAATGCATGTGGTGGTTTGGAACATCCTTCCTCCTTCCCTGCCTTCCAATCTTCCAATGGAAAAGCGGGCAAGCTTCATCCCAAACAGACATGGGGGGGGGGAGGCCCAGTGGGCATCTGCTCCAGGCTTACCTGCTTGGCANGGGGGGGGGGGGAGGCCCAGTGGGCATCTGCTCCAGGCTTACCTGCTTGGCATTTCCAACCCAGAAAGCCAAGGAGTGGAAATGCAGGAATCGGCCTCGAGCCGGCTGAAGGAGAAAGAAAGACATGGTAATAGCAAGAGCAACAGAACTTATATTCCCCTTCGCAGTGCATCCCAGCCCTCTCTAAGCGGTTTACAGAGTCAGCCTCTTGCCCCCCAACAATCTGGGTCCTTATTTTACCCACCTCGGAAGGGTAGCTGAGTCAACCTTGAGCCGGTCAGGATCGAACTGCTGGCAGTGGGCAGTGAGTTTGCCTGCAATGCTGCATTCCAACTGCTGTGACACCACGACCCTCCCTTCTTTCCTTCCTTCCTTCCTTCCTTCCTTCTTTCCACATTTAACAATAGCATTTAGACTTGTATGCTGCTTCCCAATGCTTTTACAGCGGTTTACAGAGTCAGCCTCTTGCCCCCAACAATCTGGGTCTCCTCATCTCACTGACTTCGGAAGGAGGGAAGGCTGAGTTAATAGCAATAGCACTTACTTATGGGGCAGAGGGTTTTCTCTCTCGGCTAATCAAGGGGGATTCCCAGGAGTCCCACCAGAGAGAGGGTTGAAGCAACAGATATAACATCTGAATAAACCCAGTCAGATTCTTGTCCTTATTTCTCAGACTTGCAGTTGGATGAAGATCTTGATGGGCTCCTCTAGTGGTTTCCTTGCAGACATTTCATGACCCAACTCGGAAACATCATCCATGCTAGAAGGGAGTGGGATTTGCTCCTCATTAGTATATAACAAATAAAAACATCCTCCCTTCTAGCACAGATGATGTTCTTGAGTTGGGTCATGAAAACAGCCCAGCTCAGAGAACATCAAGGACCACACAGTCGTCATCCTCCTCTTGTTTGCAAGTGCCACTCCCTTCTAGCACTGATGGTGTTCCCTAGTTGAGTCATGAAAACAAGCCAGCTCAGAGAGCACAAAATGCCCCACGGTCCAACCCTGAGCTACCAATCTTCCTCTTCTATTAGAAGAATTCCATATCCCATCCCAAATGTCCACAAGACATCTGGACTGGAGTGACCCTTTGAAGCTGGTTTGCTTTCAGCTTGTTGAATCCAGCTGTGACTTCCACCCTTGTATTTGCAAGCACTTTGCAAAGATGCCCCCAGCCTTCATCACTGCCTGGGCTGGCAAGGCTTCTGATAACCTTGCTAGGTTAAAGATCAAGTTGACTGGAAAATATTTACCCAGCTCTTACTCAAGAGGACGAGTGCCAATTACCCCTTGAGTAATGTTTTTAAAGAAGATCCCATTTTTATTTTTGTTTTTATCCAATGACCTGCTTTAGCTCCCAAACTGAAGGAAAGTTCTCACTTGCTGGATTTGGTTTGCATTCCCTTCTCGGCAAGCAACTTAGCCCTTGGTCGGATTCAGACCTTACCAAAAGCTGGGTTTAGAGTTTACTCAAAGCACGGTTGCATGTTTGCAAACTCCAGGCAAAGTTCAACCTTTCGAAGGCTCATCCATTTCAGGAGGATTGTTAAATTTGTCTGTCAGAGCCAGAGAGGTGGAGGCTCCAATTATTTTTCACATTCATGACAGTTTGTTCAACTAAAGCACAACTGGGGGTGGCTTCCATAAACCAAGATTTCCAAACAATCATGGCTGATTTCACAATATGCTAAGGCAGCACAAAATAACAACAACAACAACGATAATGATGATGATGATGATGATGATGATGATGATGATGATGATGATAATTGTTGTTGTTGTTGTTCGCTTTGACTGTTTTGCACACCCAGCTGCTGATTTCCAGAATTGCAAGCTAAACTTGGATGGAAAATCACCAAAAACACATCTAAGCCTCTTTTAAAACCTCCAACATTGATGTGATTAAGTTTGTCACATTATCCATTCATTTTAATGCATAATTCAGTTGTGCAGACAAAATCTGGAATTTGTTACTTGTTCCAGATCAGGATATGTTCATTGGCTGATCCAGCTTTGAGTAATGTGTGAAAAAGTCATAGCTATAATAAGAACCAGACTAAATAAAAGATAAATGTGGGTTTTTTTTTTCAATGGATATAAAATTGAAACCATATCATGCTCTTATTATATCAGCCCACTCTTATAGCAACATACATTGCTTGCTCAGAACAGATTTTGACAAGTTTTCCTATGCTTAAGAAAAAATATTATTTTTAAACAAGCTTTTTACCTAACCTGTTTCAGTGCATTTGGGATTCCAATATGAGTCATATTTTAAAGGATAAATATTTGTTTATTTTATCAACTGATTAAATAATCAGGTTCAAAGGAAGGAACTGATTTAAAAAAAAAAGGTTAAAAAAAATCAAAACACCCTTAAAAATGCCAAACAAAACATTTAAGAAGAACATAATATTTAAAGTGAGCTTACCTTTTCTCCTTTATCTGTATAGGTTGTCTGGTAGAAAATAAGAATAAAACATGGATTGTGTTAAATTACTCCAAGAAAACATTTTTAAGGATGGTAAACTCTATTAAATGCAAATAACACGTCAATTTGAACATTTATTTTTTGACAACTATTTGTATACAGCAAGAATCTAGCCAAGTCTAGACTGGTATGTTCAGTCATAAAAAATTGCATATGAAAAATTTATAAATCTAACAACTCTCCAAAATGATGACACTTTTGTGAAAAGAAAAGAACTGAGGCACTAAAATGAGATATTCATGGGATGCTGGCAGGTTTGAACAGCGTCTTCAAATATGTTTGCCAGTTTTATAGAAGGGAAAAGCAAATCGCCCATCTGCTGTAAAGCAAATCTAATATAGAGCAAGATGATAGCAACCATTTGGAAGAATGTTAATAATTCGATGTAACAAAATAAAGAGAATTGCAACAAAGCATAGAAACCATCTTCCAGAGAATGGAAGTAAGCATCCTGTGAAAAAGTTATTGAAAAAGAGAAAAAAAGGAGTCTAAACCTTGGGACCCTCACCATTTCAGTCTTTCCTGGGAGCAGCAGAAGGTGAGAAGATGGAAAGAGGCAGAGACAGTGTGGAAATCTTTTAAATTGTGAAAAAAGAGGAGGTCCCCAGCTCCTCCCCTCATTTCCTCCTCCTCCTCCTCTTCCAGATGTACATACTAACTTTTTAAACACAACTCTGGATATTTCTCAATCATGTCTACCGAGGCAGAGCGCAGGACATCCATCCTTCAGCTTCTTGGGTGGTGGATTCAAGCAGAAAGCACACATCCCACTGTCTTCTTAACAAGATTTGTTGAAGGGAAAGGAGATTTGACAGAGATTTTTCTTGGCTAGGGAAGGGACTGCAGTCTTGCAAATCCAGGGACCAGTCAAGGTGGTTTTGGTGGTGCAATCAGACCTCGCTCCCTCTTTTTTAAAAAAAAAAAAGTGGATAAGGTGTTTACTTTGACAAGTTTATGTTTGGTTGAATGTCAACACCCAACAGATCAATCAATTCCAGACACATCAAGGCACCCGGTCGACATAGCACATGACAATTAATAATTAAATTAAATGTCTAGGAAGAAAACCAACAAACAGCTCAGGGCCCCTCCTTTCCTGGGCCCACCCCTGCACCAGGAAGAAATGAAGTTCCAATCAAGGAACCATCAAAAAACAAAAAAGAAAAAAACCACAGCCCAAACCAGATTATCAGCAGCAGCTCCTATCCGGCAACATCCTACAAACCCCACATGAAGGATGGGACCTCTCCTGGTAGCGCAACTTCTGTGAGAGAATTGCAAAGCCAGAAAACCACCAGCAACCCAAAGATTTTAGTCCTGGGACCAAGAGAGGTTCTCCTGTTGCAAGACGCCCTTGCTTGTCTTGTGGTCAGAAGGATGTCCTCTTTCGGAATTGGTCTTCAAAGCTTTAGCACTCAGAAAGAGGCCTGTCGGGAGCTGGGTTTGGCGAACTGAGCTTCATGCTGGTCAGCTTCATACTGCTCAAGAGCAGTAATTGTGAGAGGGATCTTGGAGTCTTAATGGACAACCAGCTAAATAGGAGCCAGCTGTGTGCAGCTGCTGCCAAAACAGCTTATGCAATCCTAAATTGTATTAACGCAGGGATACAGTCAAGATCAAGGGAAGGACTGATACCGCTCTATAAAGCCTTAGTAAGACCACACCGAGAGTACTGCGTCCAGTTTTGGTCACCACGTTATAAAAAAGATGTTGAGGCTCTAGACAAAGTGCAGAGAAGAGCAACCAGGATGATGAGGGGACTGGAGAAAACATACGAAAAACGGTTGCAGGAACTGGGCCTGGCTAGTCTAGGGGAGAGATGGACCAGGGGAGACAGGAGAGCATCTTCCAATACTGGAGGGGCTGCCCCAGAGAGGAGGAAGGGGGTCAAGCTATTCTCCAAAGCACCCAAAGGCCAGACAAGGAACAATGGATGGAAACTGAACAAGGAGAGATTCAACCTGGAAATAAGGAGAAACTTTCTGACAGGGAGAACAATCAACCCATGGAACAGAAGTTGCCGTCGGAAGTTGTGGGAGCGACATCAGTTGAGACTTTCAAGAAGAGATTGGACTGCCATTTGTCAGAAATGGTGTAGGATCTCCTGCTTGGGTGGGGGGGTTGGACTAGATGACCTACATGGTCCCTTCCAATTCTGATTATCTGTATCTGAAAGGGAATTCTGGGGTTTGAAGTCCACACATTTTCAAGGTGCCAAGGTTGAGAAATGTTCATGTAGAGGCAGGAACTACCTTGCAGGTAGGTAGGTGTCACCATATAAATGTCATGTAGAGAAGGCCCCTTGTTCTGCTACAACCTCCTCATTCCTCCATGGCAGCCTTTTTCAGCCTTGGCAAGTTGAAGATGTGTGGACTTCAACTCCCAGAATTTCCCAGCCAGCCATCTTTAAGAGAAACAAGAGAGAAAGAAGAGGGAGAGGAGGAGGAGGAGGGGGAGGAAAAAAGAGGAAGAAGAAGAGAAGAAGAGGGAGGAGGAGGAGGGGGGAAAAGAAGGAGGAGGAAGAAGAGGAGAACAGATAACAGATAATCATAGTTCTAGTCCAACCCCCCACCCAAGCCGGAGACCCTGCACCACTTCTGACAAATGGCAGTCCAATCTCTTCTTGAAAGTCTCAAGAAGGAGGAGGAGGAGAATATTGATAGAAAATTCCTGGTCCCCTCTTTCCGGGGTTACGCCAAGCATAACCCTGTCTGGTTACACGTAGGAGAATAGTATGATAGGTATGATGTATTTAAAGAAGGAGGCTATTTACCAGCAAAGCCATCACAACTGATTTCGAAATTGAACATA
Source organism: Laticauda laticaudata (assembly GCA_004320025.1). NCBI lineage: Eukaryota > Metazoa > Chordata > Lepidosauria > Squamata > Elapidae > Laticauda > Laticauda laticaudata. The sequence continues at coordinate 93,437 of BHFT01026105.1, forward strand.
AATCAAGGCCAGGTTCATTACTGAAAATATTTCTCCAGTGGGTAATTATGTCCACCCTCAGGAACCGCCTTTCTCTGTGGCATAAGGGATGCATGAACCAGACCTTGGAAGGAGGAAAAGGAAATAAAATGGTAGCAATTATTTTAAAAACAAAACACATTGCTGATAATTGCCAACCTAAATGGCCAAACATAGATGATTGATAGACAAACAGGCAGACAATGATAGCTAGATGTAGACAGATGATAAACAGAGATGGATAGATAATAGATAGATGAAAGGATGGATGGGAAGGGGAGAGGATGCTGTATACTGCATGAATCAAAAAAGAGGGCTGTGAAAATATCTAAGACTCCTCACACATCTTGGACATGAATTGTTTCAACTTACTCCTACCCTCAAAACGACACTATAGAGCCCGGCACACCAGAACAACTAGACACAAGGACAGGTTTTCCCCAAATGCCATCACTCTGCTAAACAAATAATTCCTTCAGCATTGTCCAACTATTTACAAAGTCTGCACTATTATTACTTTTAATCTGCTCATCACTCCTTATCGCCCGTCCCCTCCCACTTGGGACTGTATGACTGTAACTTTGTCGCTTGTATCCTTACCATTTATATTGTTTCCTACTATGACTTGATTGTTTCTTGTACCCTGTGATTATTATTAAGTGTTGGACGTGATGATTCTTGACTTTTGACAAATGTGTTTTTCTTTTATGTATACTGAGAGTATTTGCGCCAAGACAAATTCCTTGTGTGTCCAATCACACTTGGCCGATAAAGAATTCCATTCCATTCTATTCTATTCTATTCTATTCTATTTCTATTCTATTCTGTTCTATTCTATTCTATTAATTCTATTCTATTCTATTAATTCTATTTTCAGTTCTGTTCTGTTCTATTCTACTCTACTTATTCTTATTGTATTTTCTATTCTATTCTATTCTATTCTATTCTATTCTTTCCTATTCTATTCTATTCTGTTCTGTTGTGTTCTTATTATACCCTATGACTATCATTAAGTGTTGTACGTGATGATTCTGGACTCTTGATGGGTGTATTTTATTTCTTCTTTATGAACACTATGCACCAAAGACAAATTCCTTGTATGTCCAATCACACTTGGCCAATAAAGAAAGAAGCTAGAAATATATGGTAGATGATAGATGGACAGACAGACAGATAAGGTGGAGAGCTATATAGATGATAGAGGGAGGGAGGGAGGGAGAGATGGATAGCTAGAGATATGATTGACGATAGATCAAAGATCCCCAAACTTGGCAACTTTTCAGACTTCAACTCCCAGCTTTGCTGGCTGGAGAATTCTGGGAGTTGAAGTCCACAAGTCTTAAAGTGGCCAAGTTTGGGGACCTCTGTGATCGATAATCTGGCCATGGTCGTCAATCAATCAATCAATGAGGCAATCATTGCCAGACAACACCTTATTTCCTGCCTCAAGAATTCACCAACTGCGTTTTTATTCTATGAACTATTATTTTTCAATCTGGGGGGCCGAAATAGGCCGTTCACACGTGCAAGCCCACCGCGCCTTCGCCCCCGTGAAAGGGGAAAAAAACAACCCCGGGGCCCGCCTGCCACGCCCCCTCGCCGCCCATTGGCCTGTCCCTTGGCTTCGGCCCCGCCTCCTTGTGACGTACCGGGGGAAAACCGAATTTTGCAATCCGCGGACTTTTGCCCCCCGCTGCGACCCGTCGTTTGGGTCACCGGCTGCCCGGCTTGGAGCGTTTGCGGCTTTGTTTTGCTTTTTGGCCCGGAAAATGTCTCTTCGGGAGCCGCCGGGGACAGTCGGCGACCTGCAGGAGCTGCTGAAGAAGAAGGACGAAATTGAGGCCCAGATCAAGGCCTATTATGAGGTCCTGCAGGATGTGAGTGGCAGGACAGAGGCTGGGGGGGAACCCAGCTGGAGATCTAAGGGACTACAGGTCCCATCATCCTCGGGGAAAGCCTTTGCAGGAGGGCCTCTGCAGGCCCCGGGGCTGGAGGGGGCTGCAAATGCATTGCATTAAATGCATTGCATTAAATGCATTGCATTGCATCGCTCCTTGGTTTGCGAGAAAGCGCCTCAAAACCAGGGTGGGCTTCCAAGTCCCAGAATTCCCCAGTGGGAGCAGGAAAACCTGGAATTGTGGGGGTTGGAAGTCCACCCATCTTTAAGGTCGAGGAAAAACTGGCCCAAAGATTGCAGGCACACAACAGAGGGAAGGGTCCTGCAACGAAAAGGGTTGCGGTCTGAATTCTCAGCTTATTCAGCAGAAGGGACAAAAACAGGAGGAGAAAAACCCAAATACTTGGCTAAGAGAAACACAGGAAGCGCATGGGACTCCTTTCCAGAGCTGAGTCATTGCAAACCCCTTTTAATTTTTTTATTATTATTTATTTTTGAAGCTGCTCTCTCCAGCCTTTTGAAGTTTCCATCCAGTTTCTGTACCTTCCCAGCCTAAAAGGAGATTTCAAGCTTTTAACACAATGCCGGTTACGGCTAAATTGATCTATCAAGCCCAGAATCAACCGTGGTTTGTTGGGGCATGTTGAAGATGTGCCTTGAAGCTGGGCTGGGCTGGTTTGTCAACTGTAATTTGCATCGTGGTGTCTTTTTCCATCCCAGCCAAGTTTGGGATTTTGGGGTAACCAGCATGAAACAGATGGGGGCTTCCCACAAGGCACTTGTCTGAAGTGATGTAGGGTTTCCTGCCTAAGCAGGGGGTTGGACTAGAAGACCTCCAAGGTCCCTTCCAACTCTGTTATTCTATTCTATTCTATATTCTATTCTATACCTCTTCTCATTTCTAGTTCTATTCTATTTTCATTCTATTCTATTCTATTTCATTCTATTCTCCTTCCTTCTCCCCTTCTCCATTCTATTCTATTCTATGTTGTATATTCTGTTCTATTCTCTATTCTATTCTTCTCTCCTCTTCTTGTTTCTATTCTATTCTTGTTTCTAATTCTATTTTAATTCTATTCTATTCTCCTTCCTTCTCCCCTTCTCCATTATTCTATTCTCTTTTCTATTCTATTCTATTCTCTTCTCTATTTTATTCTATTTTAATTCTATTCTAATTATATGTGTAATGTGTGCAAAAAGCAAACCTGAAAAGGGAATGCTTTCGATTTTGCTCACCTGCAGCAAAAGGGAGTTGGGATGAACGAGCCACTCGTGGATGCCGAAGGTTACCCTCGGGCAGATGTGGACATCTACCAAGTCCGGACTGCGAGGCACAACATCATCTGTAAGTAGCCAGCCTTCAATTTTCCAGCAGGTTGAAAGTCCTGTCTCCTTATTCCAACACTTCTTTCATCCATGCTGCCTACGTCCATTATTCTAACTTGCGTTGCAGGTAGTCCACGACTTACAAACATTTGTTTAGCACTGGGGAAAAAAAAGCAACTTAAGGCTGGTCCTCGTACTTACAACCCCTGTGGCTTCACCACAATCACGCAATCAAAAGTTGGGCCTTGGACAACCAGTGAGGATTAGCAAGGATTGGAGAACCCCGAGGTCACGGGATTGCCAACCAGCTGTTTTGGAGCACCCCTTTTTTTGCACTGTGACCATCTGGCAGACGGTACAGGACAATAATTAAAACAAGGACAAATAGGTTGAAAACCAGCTTCTATCCCAGGGCAGGAACTCTATTGCATTCTGCTGTATAGGTCATTAATAGGGATTTTCAATTCAATTGTATAGAATGTGAAGGATGTGTTTTTGTGGTTTATTTTTACAGTTATAATGTACACTGAAGATGGTGTTTGATTTCATTGTACAAGGTGCAGTGACAATAAACTTAAACCAAACTTAAACTTAAGCTAAACTTCCAAGAAGCAACATCAATGAAGGAAGCTGGATTTGCTTAACAACTGCGCCGAAAAAGGTCGTAAAATCTTGTGCAACTCTCTTAGCCCTCTTGCTTAGCAGTGGAAATATTTATTCCAATTGTGGTTGTAAGTTGAGGCCTACCAGTTATAGGAAGGAGTGGCCTGAAAGTGGGATCCAGTGACACCGAGTGATTTCTGACAAGTTAGATTTATAGACCTTGCTCTTGTCTGACGCAAATGATGGTGGCTTATCTGGAAATCTCTCGGTAGCTACCAGCGATCCTCTTTTACCCTTGTTTTAGGCGGTGGATGATTTTGGCTTCTGCTTTCAGGTCTGCAGAACGACCACAAAGCCCTGATGCAACAGGTGGAACAGGGTCTGCATCAGCTGCACGCCCGGGAGAAAGAGAAGCGCGACCGGGACGAAGCCGAGGCGCGTGCCGAAGCCCAAGGCCAGGCCTTGCCCCAGCCCTTCGCCCAAGTGAATGCCGTCAGTCCCGGATCCCCGGCTAGTTTCTCGGCAAGTACCAGCTCTCTCGCTCCCGAGTTCCCTGGGTGGCAGCTTGCGGCATTTCTTTATTCTGAATTGTTACATCCTGCCCTTTTGCAAAAGAGTTCGACTCTTCTTTGCCTCCCCCCCCTTTTTTGAAAGAATTTTTATTTTTTTAAAACAAATACACACATACAAAACATAAAAACATAAAACCATCTTCCATTTTATATACATACAGTGTGTTAGTTGGTTACAAATCTTTTGTGTATCCTTTTATCGTCATTACTCACAGTTTATATCAATTTTTACATTGTCAAACTAATGTATGCTTATATATCAATTATTAATCATCCATCGTTTTATACGAGATATTCCAAATTTTATCTTAAAATTTATGTTATACTTTCAATCAATGGTTATATATGTCTACATTATGTTTTATGTCAATCTATTAAATTTCTATCACAAAATTATCTAGTCTATTATATTAGCATGTCTTTTTGTCCAACCATTGATAAAACAAATCCCATATCATACAAAATTGTTTATCTTTTTGTTCTCTAATTTCAAATGTCAGTTTATTCATTTCAGCACAGTCCATAATTTTCTTGATAACTTCCTCCTCTCTGCCTCCCCCTTTTAATCAGAGCAACAAAAGGCTTACAAGGTGGGCTGGTCTAAAAAATAAGAGCTGGCCCACCTCTACGGGACCTGGGTGCTCGCTCTTTGGCATCTCAGAGCTGCTCTCCTGCAAAGAGACAAGGGATCATCTTGGCTTCTTTCCGCAGGGTTTGCAAGCGGGCGACGAGATCGCCGAGTTTGGCTCAGTGAACAGCCAGAATTTCCAGTCGTTGCAGAACATCGCCGTTGTGGTGCAACACAGCGAGGATGTGAGTGTCTTTTTTTTCTTTGTGGGTCTGGAAAGAGGCTGGGAGGGGCTCCTTCGGACCCCTGACATCAGTGGTGGGATGCAAACTTTTTTACCAGCGGTTTGGGGAGGGCGTGGCTTGGCGGGCACGCTTTGCACACGTGCACAGATTTTGCGTAGGCGCCAGAGGCGTTCTAACTCACCTCCTGCAAGCCTGCACTCTCCCAGTCGCTTCAGCAGCTGCCGTGTGGCACTCTGCTATGCCGCTCAAAGCAGTTGCGCTTCAAAAGCAGGGAATAAAGGTGAATATGGGAGCCCAGGCAGGTGGGTGGGCCCAACAACAGAGCGGCAGAGAGAACTGGTTTGGTCTCATTGGTGCTACCGGCTCAGCCAAACCGGTAGAATACCACCACTGCCTAACTGTCATGCCTCTGGTGGAGACTGACTCTGAGTGAGAGGAGGAACAGCCGACAGGAGTGGAAGTGTGGCTTCGGAGGTTGTGGAAGAGGCTGGGGAAGGGCAGAGGCCGGCTGGGCAGTCAGAGGAGGACTCAGGCCCATCTCCTTTCCATCCTAGGGCATGCAGGGAGGAGAGGATAAGGGAGAGATGTGGTCTAATGGGGAGGAGAGGGTCTTGATCCTCTTCATGGGCTGCAGCTGTGACAATTGGATAAGAGGACGGACATGCATATGGGCGAACGCTGGAAACAAAGCATGGAAATATCTCTCGTTTATGGTTCTTCTCTTGAGTTTGGCATCCTTCCCAGTGTGTGTTCTGTTATCTGTGGACGTCCTCCAGCCCTTATCTTGTCTGGTTTGTGTTGCTTTTTTCCTTCTTGTAACTGTTTGTGTGGGAGTTTTTTGTCTTCTGTCAAGAATATTCAGAGCTTGGAAGCAAAGTGAAGGAATAAAAGGGGCTCCACCTGTTTTCTGTGACTGTGTTTGTCTTGTATCCCACCCTGGGTCATCACGCTAACGCTATTCTCACTCCCACCATTAGCCACGTAAACCAGACCGAGCAGGTGAAATATTTTGGGTTTTTTTGTTTTGTTTCTCTCCCCAGAAACCCTTTCGCGTGACTGTGATCCGAAGAGGGGAAAAAATCCATCTGGGCCTCACCCCAAAGCGTTGGAGTGGGAAAGGACTTTTGGGGTAAGTATCCGCAAACTTTTACTTGCCCCCTGACTCTTTGCTCCTTTCCAAACAGTTCAGGAAAAGATGCTTCAGTGACTGAAATTCCGCAGAGCTGAGAATAAAAACCTCAGGGGAAACATTGACCGGTCTTTGGTATCCTTAGCTCTCTTCAATCCCCAATATTAACAGTCCCCCCCCAAAGAAAATTGTGATGCTGAGAGAGGATTTTGTGGAGGTAGAAGAGAAATCCCAAGATTTCCATCCTGATCTGTTTAAAGTTGTTTTTCTATGTAGATTTTTATTCAAAGCTTTACCAAGAGAATAAAGGCAGACAAGAGAGAAAAAGAGAAAGAAAAAAGACAAAAAGATATAAAGAAAGAATAAAAAGAAATAGAAGATGCTTCCAATTTTCTTTGCAGCAAATATAAGTACAAAGTTATATCTTACTCTGATGACTAAAGAACGCTCGTTCTTTTGTATTGTCCTTTAATTAATCCATCTATTTAATTTATCCCTCAAAACTACGAATTATAAATGCATTTTTTTCTATTTTATAAGTCTGCAAAAGTCTGCAAAGGGTTTCCAGCCAACCATATATGTAGATACTGGATTTTTTTAGTTTAATCAAAGAAGTTAATTCAGTTTTCTCTGCAAGTTCCATCATCTTCACCAACCGTTCTTCCTTTGTAGGTAATGCCAAACCTTTCCACTTTTTTTAAGCATATTTGATCTGTTTAAAGTTCAAATGATCGAAAAACAGCCCCAGAATTGTGCTTCCTCTGTCTGTATTTGTGTAAATTCTCATGCTTCTCTGAGGAACAAAAGTCGGGGTGCTTGTAACTATCGGATGCTTACCGAAGGCTTAACTGGATTTTTTTCTTCCTTTTTTTCCTCCCGACTCCCAGTTGCAATATTGTTCCTTTGCAAAGATGACTTCTGGTGATGATTCGTGGTGGTTGTTTGGTGACGTGTCATTTTGACGTTAGCATCTTCCTGAACAAGCTGAAATGACGAAAATGAATTTGGACTGTGGGAGTTTGACTGTGTTTTCCTGAAGATGCTATTTTGAATTGTTTTTTTCCCCTGCCCTGATTCCCAAAGGTTGCTCAGTAGGTTTTAACTTGGGCGTAAGGACAAAAGAGAGTTGTGTGGCTTCATTGTGGGATTGAGCTGCTTGGTTTTGTGGCCTTCCTTTGGATACTTTCCTGTTTGGTTCTGGAATTAGATAATAAAAGATTTGTGCCATTCCTCCTGATGTTAATTCTTTTGTTTCTTCCGTCCTTGATTGTTTCTGTGAAGTGCGCTAAAACTTTACCTGATGCGTTTTCTATTGTCGCTTAGGATAAAAGTCATCCTGAATCGTTTTTTTAAAGGCAGTCAGTGCAACGATTAGCAAGACAAGCCTTGCAAATAAATACTACAAAATGGAAAATCTGCAGCAAAATATTCTGGATTTGCAATCTGATTTTTTTTTTCCTCTCCCAAACCTTGTTACAACGTAGGTGTTTCAAATGTTTTTCTTTCCAATAGGAGAGGTGTGAATCAGATTTGTTATTCAAATACATCTCCAGAACATCATTCAAGAGCGTATGTACTAAACCAGGGTCGCCAACCTTTTGGATCTCAGGGACCACCAAACTCATAATTTTAAATCCTGCAGACCAGAGACCCTGGGGAAATCCCCAGAAAAGTCTGCAGGAAAAGTCCTCACCCCGTTTTCCTATCGATCGACCATTCTTTATTTGGGGTGGCAGGATACCATCTCCAGTTCCGTTCTCAGAGGGAGAGACAGAGAGAGACTTTTGGCTTCATGCAAGGAAAGCAGCAAAAGCAGCAGAAATCTTTCTCTCCCCCAAATTCAGCCGGAAATGAGTCTTTGCCGGCGCAGCCTCTTGGAGCAGGAGGCCTTGCAGGGTCCCAAAGACTCATTTCTGGCGGAGTTTGGGGGAGAGAAAGAAGGACTTTTGCTGCTTTCCTTCTGTTCCCGCACAGCCTGGATTAATTGCTTTGGGGGTGACATTTCTCTGCAGACCACCAAAATTTTCTTGCAGACCACCAGTGGTCCCCGGTCCACTGATTGGTGACCACTGTACTAAACAATAGCTGCCTAATAGGCCAGGCACAAAAGGAAAAAGCATTGGTGAGGGAAGAGGAAAACAGCAGCACAATTCTTTTTTTTTCCTCTGGTCTGTGGAAGAGACCAGCTTGTATTTTTTCCATCCAAGATCCTCATTTGTGAGGTCAGTCTACAATTGATCTCTGGAAAGTGGTACCAAAATTGGGAAGGAGAGAACTTATCTGGACCACACATTGGAAAATCAGCTCAGCTTTATCAACTGGATCCCCTCCTCCAGTTCATCTAACTTTCTTTTATATAAAATGTTATTAAATTTCAGAAAAGTATATTACATACAAAAAAAAATGAAAAAGGAAAAGAAAGGGGTACAGAAAAAGTCAAGTTGGGAGTACAGCCAAAGAGGGGAAAATGTATAAAACAATAATGTGTTTGGTACAAATTAGAAACCGAAGAATCAATTACCATTTCGAAAGTAGAAATAAAGCATAAGAAGCAGTACTTCTATAGTTGTCATCATCGGCTAATCTTCAAAGCCAAAAATCAGCATTTAATTTCTTTCACTTTTGAGCAAAATTTAAAAAAAATAAAAATAAAAATCCAGGAGTGGTTTCCAAATATGAACAAAGCCAGTGAATCTTTTTTTTTTCCTTTCATCAAAGCTGTCGACTCAGCCATCATCCAGCCCAGTTTTGCAAAAACCACAAGGGGCCCCATTCTCAGTTGCAAGATGGATTATTTTTATTTATTTCCTGAAATGTAGTGGCTGCCCAAATTCAGTGGGCTCCGAGTGTTGCAAAACTAAAGAAAAACTTGAAAGAGAGGTGAAAACATTAAATTTTATAGATTAAATCTAATAGATTGGAAAAATCAACCCTGCATCTGGTTCAAAGGGGTTTTTGGGAGGTGGAAAAGGGCCGTCTGGTTGGACAAGAAAGGAAATCTGAATCTTTGGAAATTCGGGGATGCATCGCTTGCCAAGCATGCCATTCAGACTGGAGTTGTTTGCAGGCGGCTGGCGGTTGCTAGGGCAACCAGGACGGGAGGCAAACAGTCGCTGCTGGAGTTGGAGCCTGCAGGTGAGTTGAGAAGGCAGGCAGGTGAGGACAGATTCTTTGGGAAAGGGGGGAAAATCAGCAATGCTGAACCTCGGGAAGATTGAAATGGTGGTTTGTGGAATCGTCTTAAGCCACAAAAAAGAAGAAAAAGTGGGAATTATCGTTGGGTTTTTTTTCCCCCTCCCTGGGGGAGGAATAAACTCAGCGATTGGGGTGGAATTTCTGGGTTAGGATTTCTGCAAAGACTTGTTTGTCCCATCCAAAAAAGGTTTCTGTGGGTTGTGTAGTTTTGTTGGTTGTGTTTTACTTGGGCAGAGTGAAAGTAGACCTTGGCTTGCTTAATTGCAGCTAAGGGAGAACCAGAGCTGGTCACACCTGGGAAAGGAGGCCACTAGGAGATGATGGAGTGTAGATGGGAATGGAAATCTGAACAAAATCCTGGAGGAAGGCCAGGGTGACCCACTCCTGAATTGGGGTTGGGTTTTTTTAAATAGTTTGTTTATGTATTTTTCCTTCATACAGAAGTGCTTTATGAACAGTGCATTGTCTGGGTCAATTTGCTTACATAATAGTATATAATATAGTAATATATTGAACATAAGACACACATGATAGTATTTTTTCAATTTCTACTTCTATTGTCTAGCCATTGATAAAATAAGTTCTATGTTTGAAAATATTCTGTATCTTCTTTATTTTTAATGTCAACCTCTCGATCTGTGCACAATCTAGCATTTTTATAAAATTATATCTGTGGTTGAAGGAACTTGTATGGACATCGTGGCTTAACCACCTAGAGATAAGAGTTGAGGTTGGACTTCAGCCCTCAGGCTCCATCGGTGGAGGTTTTTAAGAAGAGACTGGATGGCCATTTGTCTGAAATGGTAGAGGGTTGGACTAGAAGACCTCCAAGGTCCCTTCCAACTCTATCATTCTGCTTGAGGAAGCCAGGATCTGAGGTTGCCAGCTGGTGAGGAAAATCTGGTTTGGGAAACTATGTTCTCTCTGGCAACTCCTTGAGGATAAGGAAGCTGGTAAGGCCATGGGGTAAAGCTTCGTAGAATGCCTGGAAACTGGCAGGGACTCAAAGAAGAAGCTGGTAACTCCGCCAAACTTCCAGGTGAAACCCAGAGGTCCTTTATGGGGATTCTGGACACGTTTCTCAGCCCAAATGTGGCTTATTTTCCTCCAATTTGGAAAGGTCCCAAATCTTTGAGGAAGGAAACCGTCATTTTCCAACTAATGCCATTCCAACTTTCTCTCAACTCTACAAATATTTGCAGGAGACAATGGAGGAAGGCAAGGAGGAAAAGAATAACCTCCAATTGAATTATTCAGAGATGCCCTCAAAGGAACGCCTGGAGGTTCCAGGAACTCCTCCTGAGGAGACCGAGACCCTTGACCAAGAGGACCAAGAAGCTGGCTTCCCTATGATAGAAAGTAGTATTTCTGTGCCGAAAACCAGTCCTCTGATTGTGGTACCCTCAAGTGTAAGTAGGAAGCCAGGCCAGGAAGCTAGGAATTCTGGGGGTTGAAGTCCACTCATCTTCAAGTGGCTTAAGGTTGAGAAATTCTGATTTGAGGAGTCCCAGCAACTATGCTCCATGGCGAGAGATGCTGGAAGTGGACAACTGTTGACTTTCCGCTGACCATATCATCAACCCAACATCTCTTGCCATTGACCATATTTACTGGATCTCCTTAAAACCATGTTTCTCATCCTTGAAGATGGGTGGACTTCCAACTCCCAGACAGCATGGCTAAATTAGTTAATAATATTGTTGATTTAATTTGTTCAAGACTAGTTCTTACGAATGAAAATAACTTTAGTAAATAATATTTGTAATAATTTGTCCCGGAGGCGCTTGACTCATCCTGTTGCATAGTAAGGCTGGGGATGTCCCACTCGTCCCAAAAGGGCCTTTGAATTGTATATTTGGAAGCACAGAATGGAGTGATCCAGGTAAAGATTGAAAATCAGGCAAAATGGAAGAAAGCAGGGATGCAACTTTCACTCTCTATTCTATTTGCTCTTCTATTTTGCTATTCAGGGACAAGAAATCAGGACCCCGACACCTGAAGATGAGGAGCCCAAAGAGCAGGAGCAATCAAAAGAAACATCCCCATCTTTAGAGGTTGCTGTAGAAGACAATCTCTTTGAAGCTGGCAGAGAGGATGACCGGAGTCCTGGCACCAGGGATGATGAAGGAGGCCCAGCTAGCACTGAAGAACTTCCAGAGGCCAGAACAGAAGAAGGTAGTCCTGGACCTGTGGAACCGGAACGAGCTAAAAACGTCTCCCTAGAACCAGTGTCCCCCAAAATTAGGAGGCCCAGCAGCAGGGCAGGTTCAACAACTGCCTTGGAGAGTGAGAAGTCCAAGATGTCCCTCAGAAGTCAAGAGCCACCAAGTGACAGTGAAATGACCAGTCTAGAAACAGGGGTGGAGACTTCCCAGAAAGAGAGTGAGACGTCCAGGACTCAAACCACCGCCAGCAGTGCGACTATGTTCCAGGAGGAAGATTCTATGGTCTTGTCGGCCTTCCCAGGGATGCTGTTTGAGGAGAAGACTCAACCGCTCTCCGATCACCCTCTTGTGAGTCTGGGTGAAGGACAGATGGCACTTAGAACCTTTCAACATCTGGATTCCCGTACAACCCCTCTTGTGATTTTTAGTTGGGTGGGCCTTCTGATTGGGCTAGTCTGGAAGGGATGTCTTGGGACAATGATTTTGACTTTGACATTTCTTCCAGAGCTTGTCGTGGGTCTTTGGCTACAACAGCCACCTGCCTGTTTTCAACCTTCTGGATGAAGATCAGCGGGTGCTGTTGTACGTCTCTGCTCACACCGCCGTGATCCATGACATCTTGAAGAATAAGCAGTACCTCCTGCAGGTAAGACCCAACTTCTCCAGGTGGTGCAAAGCAACCTCAACTACAAGGATGCCTTCTGAGGCCTCCCATGTTTCTTAGGGACATTCCCGTTGCATCTCCTGCGTCTGTGTCAGCGATGACCGGCGGTGGATTGCCACGGCCGACCGAGGTCCTGACAGCCTGGTGATCCTCTGGGACAGCTACTCTGCGTAAGGTTCTGCTGTCTGCAGGATGAGTTTCCCCTGTTCTTGATACCAGGCAATGGTACCTCTTGATCTTCAGAGTTGTCTCCTTGAAGCCCCCAACAAAATGTTGGTCAAGTGCAGTGACCATGAGAGCAGGAATTCTTTGAACAGAAATCTTATTTCTTGCTGTAGGACAGAGGCCTTCAAACTTGGGACATTTTAAGACTTGTGGCCTTCAGCTCCCAGAATTCCTCATCCAGCATGAGGAATTCTGGCAGTTGACATCCACAAGTCTTAAAGTTGCCAGGTTTGGAGACGCCACCTCCACCTATTATAGAACCAACAAGATTCACCTCAGTTTGATCTCGTTAATAGTGTTCACCTTCAAAGGCATCTGCTGGCCCAAAATTAGCTTCCTGATGGCTGGTTTTTTTGGCCACCCAGTTCAATTACTTGTTCCAACAGAAAGGAATATTTGTAGCGCAGGATTATTCTGTAGAGTTCCTGGTACTCTCTGAGCTTGGTTGTTTTCTTGTAGACGTCTCATTACCCAACTAGGTAATAACATCAGTGGTAGAAGGGAGAGGAGTCTGAGGAATGGAGGAAGGAGGAGGGAACAGGAGGAGGAGGAAGAAGAAGAGATGGAAGAAGAGGAGGACTGTTGGTTCCTTGGTGCTCTCTGATCTTGGTGGTTGGCTTGTAGATCTTTCGTGACCCAACTAGGTTACATCATCAGTATTCAAGTAATCATGTTTAGGTACATAATAAGGGATATGCCAATATCTGGAGGTCTCCAGACCTAGTCTGATAGCTCGACTGAGTTCTCCTCCCAGTTCAGATGCTTAAGTTGGCACCCACAAAATTGACTCCACTTAGCCACAATTACAGATGTCTTGTTCTTCAGGATTCCTGTCCACACCATCTTTGATAGTCACCCTGAAGGAGGAGTCAGCGCCATCACCCTTTCTCATGACTCCAAGTTCCTGGCTACTGTTGGAGCCGAAGAGGTGCAGGTAAAGGAAGCCTTTGAGTGTCTCAAATGTTGGAGAGCAGTTGTGAGCAAGGCCAGTCGTAACCTGTGGGTAGGAACACCGATCTCCTTGTTGTCAACTCAAAAATATTTCTCTGGGTTTTTAGAGTTGCCAGCAGAAAGGGAGTGGGGAAAAGTAATGCATACCTTAAATATTTGCATAGATAATTGCTGGGCAGCCGAAGCTTCTGCCGCACAAGATTATTACTGGAGAGCATGATTGATGACTCTGGGCTATGGATGTGTCCCATTGGAGAATATGCATCCAGGGATTGGGGGGAGGACCAGGGTCAAGGGGGAAATGAAGGATGTGTCAGAGTCGGCTGCAACCGGGAAACACCAACATGTCAACTCCTAATCAATCAATCTTTTTTACTCTGAAAGATGTGGCTAGAGACTTATAATTTGAATGGGGCTGCATGACGGAGTCCTGACACTTGTCTTTAAGAAATGTATTCTGTCCTCCTGCCCATCCACCAACCATCCATGGTGTTGTCTTCCTTATCTCAGAAAGTTTCGATTTGGAAGTGGACCACGCTGGAAACCAAGCCTTTCTGCAGTGTGGAGGTCCCACCTCTGTTTGGATTCCAGGTGAGACCTTCTGATTGTGGGTGTGCAAGAGAGACACAGAGATTACCATGATTTTTTTTTCTTTTTCTTTTTTCCCCTGTGCAAAATTTGGCAACACTTCTGCAGGGCATAAATACAGGTTTGTGGGCCAGAGGAAGGTGGATAAAATGATTCATTATATTGTTTTTGTTCTAAAACATTTTTTTTAACCAAATTAGCATTGACTTCATTCTATTGTTTTTTTTTTCTCCTGAAATTCCAAGTGTGGCAAACTTAACCAACGTTTCAACACAGCCGCTGTTTTCACTTCCCAAATGTTCAGCGATACATTCCATAAGTTGCCCCCCCCATGGCCAAATGCTCCATTTATGGATCTTATTTGGTGCATTTTTTTTAGCTGACCCATGAAATGTTGGCAGGGGAGGAAAATTCCCACCACCTCTCTGTCCTCCTCCTAGAAGTCTTTTCCAGCTTTATTTTGGCAGAAATGGAAAAGCAAAATAAGGGTAACTGTTGGTCATGGCAATGAAGAGCTTAAAAGCCACCTTCTGCCCAGCTGGCTGAAGCCACGGTTTGGTGCCACCAAAGTTTTGCCTTCAGCCAGAATGGCTAAAGACTCGGGAAGCGAAACTGTGTGGTGTCGTGCGTTCAGGTACGAAATGGCAGTTTTGATGGGGATATTCACGATTGCGACTTTCTTTCAGAATTACATTGAGTTCAGTCTCCAAACTCCGAAGGAGCTGGTGAGCAACAGCGAAAGCCAAGTTATCTTCTACTTGTGGGTAAGTAAAAGTGACTGAGTAAGTGAGACGCACACACACACCCTGCTCTCTTTGGGCATCTTATTCAAAAACCTACCTTCTTAAACCTGTGTCCTCCAGGGAGGATGGGAGAGAGGACCCTTCCTAAAATTCCCAGGCTTTGAAGGATGAGGTCTTGGAAGGATGTCCTTGTGTCTTCCATAGGTTGGAGAGCAGCTGGAGAGGGATTCTCAGGGGTTAATTCAGCATTTAGAGCAGTGGTTCGCAACCTTAAGATTTGTGGACTTCAACTCCCAGAATTCCCAAGCCAACGTGGAGAAGTCTGGGAGTTGGAAGTCCACAAGTCTTAAGGTTGGACTGCTTTGATTGACAGATTTATCCTTCTCTTCTCTTGATGTCTTTCTAGGAGGATAACACTCTGCTCTACCACGCTCCTCTCTTGACAGACAAAGTAAGTCCCCCCAAAACAACCTGAGATTCTGAAATGCTTGGGGTGGAGGGTGTTCTTTGCAGGATCTCAGTGGAGAGGGGAGCAGATTGTAAAGGGGGTTTCAAGACCCCTGGAAGCCAAGATGACCTTCTCCTCCTTCCTCCTCCTCCTTCCTCCTCCTCCTTCTTTGTTCTTCTTTCTCCTCCTCCTCCTCAGCTTACAACAGTTCCTTTAGTGACCAAAATTGCAACTACACTGCAAAAAAGTGACATGACGACTGTTTTCCACACTTTCGCAGCATCCCTATGACCATGAGATCAAAACTCAGATGCTTGGCAACTGGTTCATATTTATGACCGTTGCAGTGTCCTAATCCCCTTTTGTGACCTTTTGATGAGCAGAGCCTATGGGGCAGCCAGGTTCATTTAGCAACCATTTGACTAATTTAATAACGGAAGCGATTTACTTCATGGCAGCAAGAAAGGTTGTTAAAATGGGGCAAACTTGCTTAGCAACAAAAATGTTGGGCTTGATTGTGGCCGTAAACCGAGGACCACCTGTATATACACCTGGTAGAAGTTGCAGATCCAGGTTTTTGGAGTGGCTGTTTTCAGGGCCTGATTCCTGGATCGGTGACCCCCCTGCAGACTTTCAACAAGGCGGTGGGATTCTTCAGCCAATCCCGTTTCCATTTCCGCACTTCCCAAGCATTGAGCGGGACCTCGGAGGGGAAGCTAGTGGTCTGGGACACCGTTTGCACGCCCTTGCAAGCTACGTGTGACCGACTGTACAACATAAAAGCCATCAAGCTGGTGCATCTACAGAAAGACGCCATCACCGTCCTGGTCATCATGGACGAGTAAGCGGGTCACGACATAATGATGGGAATAAGTGGAGGACTTGCCCTGAACCCAGGGGAAAACGGCGGTCTCGTTGTAATGCTATTTTCCTCTTTTGGCCAGCAGAGGGTGCTGCAGCGAAGCTCACCGTCCCACTTTGCACCTGTTCTGCGTTTGGAGAGCAGGCGGCCCGTAAAAAACCCTGCTCAGTGCAATTCACAGAACTGAATTTTTTATTTTATTTTTCAATATTTATATTTTCAAAATCCAGCCCCCAAACAGGCGCTTCTTGAAGCCTGGTGGGCTGGAAAGTAGGGGAAAAAAAAACCCCTGACTTCTTTATCCTTTGATCTTCTTCCCAGGTTGTTCGTGACCTGCGACGTCAAAGGCCACATTAAATTCTATGACGGGGACCTGCAGCTGACTCACTGGTACAGCCAGTTCAAACTGGGACCCATCCGGTCTTTCTCCTTCTCCAAGACACCTGCCTCCCCTGAAGACGTCACCAAGTACCCCGAATCGTGCACCTTGTCTGGAAAACCCTTCATTGTTAGGTGAGTGGTTCTCGGCGTCCCGTAGATATATATTTTGTTTTAAATCCTGTTGGCCATGATGGGGGTTGAATGAATGGAACACCCCTCCCCCTCCCTCGCAGGCTTGGGAAAAAGAACCAAATTTCTTTTGGGTTGGAGGTCCAACATTTGCAACCTTTTGCTCCCTGAGGCAGGAATTTCATCCTGGCGACCTCGGATGCGGTGGTGATTCACGTCAAGACAGAGGGAACTCAAGTCACTAAGTGCCTGGAGGAACCCAAGGACCCTGTCCACACCGTCATCTGCCACCCTTGCAGACCTCTGCTAGCCAAGGGCAGCTACTGTGGCCTTCTGAAAGTCTGGAGCTACCTCCTCAACAAATACCTGGTCAGCCGGATCTTTAAGGGTGAAAGCATCAGCTGCCTCTCTTACAATCATGATGGTAATCGATCCATCCTCAAGTTTTGGTTGTCAGGGTTCCAAGTAAATACACCCATAGCAAAGAGAACTCGGAGGCAGGCAAATTCCTCAGAGAACAATATATTAGGACATATCATATTGGCACAACCTGGTGAAAACCAACTCTGGATATTCCCGCGGTTAGGGTTAGGCATTTATTTAAGGCTTAAAACTCCCTTGCAGCTCAAATCTGTCTCCTGCTGATTGCTAAAATGCTACAGCAGAGGTCTCCAAACCTGGCAACTTTAAGACTTGTGGATTTCAACTCCAAGAATTCCTCGCTGGCTGAGGAATTCTGGGAGTTGAAGTCCACAAATCTTAAAGTTGCCAAGTTTTTGGACCCCTGTGCTATAGGATCCTTTGGAGAGCAATGGTACCTTTTAAACAGAAGCTACCTGCCTGTAGCTTTGTCCTCTGATGGTATCCTACCTCAGGATAATGCTTTCATGGGCCTGTCCTCCATAAATGATCAGGAATGGTCTACTAAGGAAGGACCATCCCGTGTGGTGGGCACTCAAAATTAAAGTTGTTTGAGGTCGTTTTGGAGAAACTTCATGGAAAGATTTGGTTATGAGGACTGTCATGGCTTATGAACAAACAGCATCTCAATAATGTCCAGAACTTTATCGGATTTTGGACCAACAGTTTTTTTTTTAATGTGCATCTTAGGTTCTTTACTAGCTGTTGGATTTCTGAATGGATGTCTTTATATCCTTGATTCCATCTCTTTGGAAAATGACCATCCAGACCCTTTCCAGTACTCAAAAGGACCCATCACCATCATGAGCTTCTCCCACAATTCTGAATATCTCGCCACTGCTGTGAGTAGTGACCAACTTTCTCTGTGTCCTTGTCCCACTTCTGTATCCTACAGGCCACCCGTTGTTCTGACTCTTAACCTCATGGTTATTATTACCTTTATTGTCAGAGTAACATGTACAATGAGATTGGCTGAGCCTCCCTTTGTGCACCCCTCCCAACACAACTCTCAGTGAGGACAGAAGTCCCTACTCAGTCCCAATCTTATTACACTATGTGACCTTGTAGCTGTCAGCGAAAGAGTGTTTTCTCAAAACGGGCAACTTGAAAATGTGTGAACATCAACTTCCACAATCCTGGTTTTCCTTCCTGGTTGGTTCTTCTTGTCTTTCAGGATGAAAACTTGTCGTTGAATGTTTACAAAAAAATTGCCGTGGAGGAAAAGAAAGTCTGGGACCGCCTGGCTGCCCTCCACTCCCACTACAAACCGATTCGCACCCTTCTTTTTGGGGTATACCTAGATAGCAGTGAGCCAAGGCTCTTAAGTCTCGGAGAAGACCGGCTCTTGGTAAGTCCAAGGGTTGGACATACCTGGTAAAAATGGGAACACCTGACTGGAGTCTCTGTCTGGAAAAGTTTCAGGAGCAGCAAACCTCGGTAGTTGTTCATTCAGGTTGGGCTAGAGTCAAAGGAGGAAGGTGGGTTCCAGAGGACAAAATGGGAATCAGGAGGATTCTGGATCCATAGCGAGATATTGCCACCAAGTCCCAACCTCAGCAGGAAGATTTGGTTGCCTTTTGAATTGGGTACAAGTGGCCAACACCTAGGTCAACATGTGGGCCAACTCAGTTGGAAGAGTGGTGGTCCATTTGCCAAATCAACAGTTAGACCCAGTGATGCCACTCTGAAACATCTCCCTGAAGAACAACCAAGCCAAGACTAGTTGGTGTGATTGTTGGATCTGCGTTGCTTGGTTTTTCAGGTGGAATACGACTTGGCGAATACCGTCAAAGACAAACTGGCAGTAATCCGAAGAGACCGGATTGAGCAGAGCGCGGTCCCTACGTATATCACTTGGTATCCCCCAATCACCACCGAGTACTTTTTCCTCACTGCCAACAATCACTACAAAATGAAGCTTTATAACGTGACCACCAAGCTGTGCAGGTGAGGAGAACTCACCTGGGGAGAATCCCTGCATGGGTGGATGTCTGCAAAGGGTCAGGCTCTGTCCTGTAAGGAGGTGGGGTTGGACTAGGAGTGGGAGACCCTCTCAGTCACAGACACACATAGTGAGTAACTTTGGGCTGGCATCTCCTCCAGGCAATAGACCCCCATGGGGTTGTCATTGTAGAAGAAGAAAGAGAGCTAGAACTTGGGTTTCTGAAGAAAAGGTGAAATATAATTGTGTTGGTTGGTTAGGTTGGTTGGTTGGTTGGTTGGTTCAGTTGGTCCATCAGTTGCTTCGTTGGTTGGTTGGTCCGTTGATGGGTTGGTTGATAGGATGGATGGAAAAAGAGAGAGAGAGATAAATAGAAGATAGATAAGTGTTTTTCAACCTTATCAACTTTAAGATGGGTGGACTTCAACCCAACCAACAAAGCTATGCTGGCTGGGAAATTCTGGGAGTTGAAGTCAACCCATCTTAAAGTTGACAAGGTTGGAAATCATTGAGATAGATAGAAGTTGATAGACTGATTAGAAAGATTGATCTGTGGTAGTCTTTCAACAAACACAGTCCAAGATCTTATTCTCACTGTCCTGATTTGGTTCCCAAAAACACTTAAGATGTAATTTGGTTAAATTGCCTTTAGCCACGTCACTTCTCTAGACCCCAATATTATGGTTTCTAAACTGATTTCCAGCTTAGATTTTGAGCCAACTCAGATGGCTCCTGCCTTCTCAAGTCCAAGTCTACCAACCATGACTTAGGGAAGGTTCTTCCTTGGGGCGGTATGGCAACAGAGCCAACAAGAGAAGGATATGTGCTTGGAATGCATTGGTTGGGCTGTCAGGTTTTTTCATGACATGCTTGTTTTAGGAAGACTGCCTTGGGACCTACCTATGGTTCTCCTCTTCAGAAGTTTGCCATCCTTCCTTTGGGTGAGGACCAGGAGTCTCAGAAACGCTACATGGCCTACATCACAGAAGACAAGGTACTGGAGGTGACATGAAGGTACCTTTCCTTTGCGTCTTCAAATTCCTCCAAGCAGGGCTGGAGAGAAACTGGTCTTCCTCTCCATCTTCTTCTCTAGGTTGGCCTCCAGATCTTGCCCGTCGATGGGAACCCGCACAAGTCCTCGGCATTCATTTGCCACCCTACAGGGGTGGCCGACCTCACCTGCTCCTACACAGGACGCTACCTCTTCACGGCAGGGGGCAGCGACTCGACAGTGATGAAGTGGGACGTAAATCTGGAGTAAGTGTGAGGGCTCCTTTGAGGGGAGGGAGGTAAGCCCCAGCTGGCTGGGGAATTCTGGGAGTTGAAGTCCACCCATCTTCCAAGTTTCCAAGGTTGAGAAACACAGAGCTAGAGATTAGGTTTGCTCAATTCCTCCAAGGTGGGGAATGATTTGATTTCTTTCTGGCAGAGGGGAGGCAGGTGAGGAACCAAGAGCTTCTCTGCAGGTATAACAAGTATTAATTTACTTGTTTGTTTGTTTATTTATGAATGTATTTATTGAATTTATTTATTTAGTTTATATTGCCACCTATTTGCCCATGGTGACTCGAGGTGGCTTAGAGAATGTAAAACCATATTTAAAACAAACAAAACTGTCAAAGTTCCAGAAAACTTTCACTCCAACCAATAATTCCAAGAGACAGATATCCTCTCAAAAGTTTTATTTGGATAATAAACTGGCTCATCTGGGGAAACTTGAATCTGAAAGTTCCAGGCTTCCTTGTAAGAAATAAAAACTACAAATCCACCCCCTGTACCCACCATCGCATCACATGCCCCAATCACCATCCATCCCAACTTGAGACATTCCCTTACTCAGGTGCAGAAATAATATGACCTTGACTTAGGAAAATAATGTTGTTATGTCTAACCACATACGCTCCAAGGAATTCCCCCCTCCCATTTTCCCAGGCTCAAAATGTGGCAGTGTGGGAGCAACTGTTCTCAATATGGCTTCCAAAGCTGACACAAACAAACAAACAAAAACAATAAAAGCTAACAAAAAGAATCAAATAAATTTTGACCAGGGTACCCCCCCCCCCCCNTAAATTTTGACCAGGGTACCCCCCCCCCACCTGCCTCTTTCTCCAGCGCTCTGGATGCCGCCGTATTCCTGGGTGGCAAAGACCTGATCCCATTTTACAACCTGTTGGAAGGAGGCAGGGATGGTGCGTTTTTCAAGGTAAACCTGCTCTGTTTGGCTTGGTCCAGATAACGCCCCCCCAAACACACACCCTGGTACAAACAAGCAACCGTAAAATAGAGGGATTCAGAAAATAAAACCTTTTCTGAGAGGGTGGAGGGAGGAAAGGGACACCAGAGGTTGAGAGAGACAGATGCCAAATGTTGTATTACAGGGAATCCTCAACCTACAACATTCATTTAGTGACTGTTTGAACTTACAACGGCACAGAAAAATGTGACTTACAACCGCTTTTCATACAACCGTTTTGCATGTGATCAAAATTCAGGCCCGGGGCAACTGATTCGTATTTATGACGGTTGCAGTGGCCCGGCGGGGAACACATAATCCCCTTTTTTGAGGAGCAAAATCAATGGGGAAGCTGGATTCACTTAAAGCCCGTGTTACTAGCTTAAGCGATTCCTCTTAGCAACAGTGGCAAGGAAGTCGTAAAACAGGGAAACTGCTCAATTGTTTTGTTCTTTTTTTTTCAATTTTATTTTTTTGATATATGAATACAACATAGTGCAGCCGTTCCAGCGTTACAATTGTTATACGTATATAAATGCTACTTTGCCATTTACAGTCCTCTTGTTTGATACCTTATTTACTGATTATTCTGATAATCATAGCTACTTATGTTCCAATCTTGCCTCCTTCTGTGCAGCCACTGGTAGAATTTATTCCACATCTCAGAGTACTCAGATTCCCCCTTGTTTTCTAATTCTAAGATTAGCCTGTCCAATTCTACACAGGCCATAATTTTCCTTATTATCTCTGCTTCTGGTGGTTTGCTTTCCTTCTTCCAGTATTGCGCATATACATTATTCTAGTCACCCTCAACACATCTAATGGTAGATAAATTAAATCCTTCCCAGATAGATAGATAGATAGATAGATAGATAGATAGATAGATAGATAGATAGATAGATAGATAGATGAATAGAATAGAATAGAATAGAATAGAATAGAATTACAGGAAGAGAAGAATAAGTAGAATAGAACAAAGAATGGAAGAGAAGAGAAGTGAAGAGAAGAGAAGAGAAAAGAGAAGAGAAGAGAAGAGAAGAGAAGAGAAGAGAAGAGAAGAGAAGAGAAGAGAAGAGAAGAGAAATACAGGAATAGAATAGAGAAGAGAAGAGAAGAATAAGTAGAATAGAATAAATAATGGGATGGAATAGAATAGAATAGAATAGAATAGAATAGAATAGAATAGAATAGAACAGAACAGAACAGAACAGAACAATTTATTGGCCAAATGTGATTGGACACACAAGGAATTTGTCTTGGTGCAAATGCTCTCAGTGTCCATAAAAGAAAATTTGTCAAGAGTCAAGAATCATCAGGTGCAACACTTAATAAGAGTCATAGGGTACAATAAGCAATCAAATCATATTAGGAAACAATCAATATAAATCATAAGGATGCAAGCGACAAAGTTACAGCCATACAGTCACAAGTGGGAGAGGATGGGTGATAAGGAGTGATGAGAAGATTAATAGTAATAGTTGAACAGTGTTGAGGGAGTTATTTGCCTAGCAAAGTGATGGCTTTAGGGAAAAAACAGTTTTTGTGTCTAGTTGTTCTGGTGTGCAATGCTCTACAGTATCGTTTTGAGGTTAGGAGTTGAAACGGTTTATGTCCAGGATGTGAGAGTGTTTTCTGGTATTATTCCTAGGAGAAAAAATTCCGGTTTAAATGAAATATACTCTCCCACCATTTGTTCCACCCATGTCTGGATCAGTCTCCAATACTTTTTTTGCCGCAATGCAAGTCCACCACATGTGAAAGAATGTGCCTGGTACCTCTTTGCACTTCCAACAATTTGGAGATAGACTTTTGGACATTTTGGAATGCTGGCAGAAGATGCCACCTGTAAAACATCTCATAAAGGTTTTCCTTGTATGCCGTGGCCAATGTTAATTTCCTCTTGGTGGTCCAAAGCTTTTGCCGTTTAGGCAATTCAATATAATAACTGATTTTTTTTTGCCCATGCCATCCTAGGGAAACTGCTCACTTTTTAAGACCTGCCTCACTTAGCAACAGAAGGTTTGGGCCCTATTGTGGTGGTAAGGTGTGGACTCCCTCTGTTGCATGCTCTCTTGTTGCACATTCACGATCCTTTCTACACGTTCAGGAGCTGGAAGATTATTTTTACTACGTCCAGCTGGTCCATCAAGGCATCAACACCATGGAGCCTAGGAAGGTTTCTACACACATCCCCTTGGAGCAGGTCCCCTTTGTGATCCGGGCGATGGGGTTTTACCCCTCCGAGGATCAGGTCAGTGGGTTTTCAGGGGGTGGGATGGGGGTCTCAGGGGGTGGGTGAGAAGGATCCTTAAGCATCTTGTTTGACCTCTGAAACCCAACGACTTCTTGCTCCTGACTTCTAACAGTTCCTCAGCCCTAGTTCCCCAATCTTTGGTTTGGGAATGGGAATGGTGTGTTGTTGTTTTTTGTTTTTGTTTTAACCAGGCTGGCCAGGATTGCAAATCAGAGGAAGAGGGAAGTGGCCCCATTCTGCAAACTGGGTTTGAAAGATGGCCAAAGGGGACGTTTTCCCGCCTTCCTTCTGCTTGTCAAAGCATTCCTGTGGCAACATGGTTGAAAATAATTTGTGTTTATTTACCCTGTTTTCCCGAAAACACGACCTACCCTAAAATTAAGTCCTAGCTTGATTTTTACATGTGCGCCCAATATAAGCCCTACCCCAAAAATAAGCCCTAATTAAGATCCTGCCCTCTCCAAAGTGGATGGGTAAAAATTAAGCTACGATGGGGAATGGGGCGTGGTGGAGCTGCCCTACTACTTACCTTTGGACAGGTGTAGTCAGGCCTCCCACCCTCTGATACTTGCCTCACCAGCCCATTTCTTCTGCAGCCGGCAAGGCTTTCCTGAAGGCCTCTGTAGCTGAGAACAAAGCTCTGGATCGATCCAGAGCTCTGCTATTGGCTGCAGAGGCCTTCAGGAAAGTCTTGCCGGCCACAGAAGAAGTTTCTGAAGGTCTCTGACAGCGAAAAGGAGGCCGGGGGCAATGTGCACAAGTGAGATTGGTCAGTGGGTCACATCCCCTGAAAATAAGACCTGGTGCCTTTTTTGGTGGCAAAAATAAAGTAAGACAAGGTCTTTTTGTGGAAACACGGTATTGGATTTAGAGTGGAGGTGTTCAAGTTTGGCAACTTGAAGACCTGTGAACTTTAACTTTCTGTCTGGGGAATTCTGGGAGTTGAAGTCCACAAGTCTTCAAGTTGCCAAGTTTGGACATCCCTGATTTAGAGGCTGCCCAACTGCCCAATGTTAAAACCCCAAGCAGAGGCCTTGTGTATCTGGAAAAGACAATCCCTCAAGCAAATGTTAATTTATTCTTTCAACTTATTTGCCACCCATCTCACCATGAACCTGGCCATCTTACAATGTTAGAAGGAATAAAACAATACAAAAAAGCGAGACAGATATGCTAAGAATACTCTAAGAATAAAACACTAGGAAAATAAAATTAGCAGCCGATGAAATCTCCTTGGGGCTCGGCATCCATCCTATACGGCCAGGTTTTGAAAGATTCCCCCGATCTGATGAAGGTGGCACCTCGTTTTCCCCTCGTTTTAGATTGAAGACATGCTGAATGAAGTCAAATTCGGTGAGTTTTTGGATACCGGGAAGCAGGTCACCCATATTAATTTAGGGGACTTCATCAAACTCTACGTGAACCATCGACCTGCCTTTGGGCTGGCCTCGCAGGAAATTCAGCAGGCCTTCGAAATGTTGGGCTATGAGAACAAGGACCACGAAGCCACCATCAACCGAGATGACCTGCTGTTGTTGCTGCAACACAAAGGTGTGTGTGTGTGTGTGTGTGTGTGTACTATCGACTAAAAAAATACTTCTTTGGTCCTTTTAGTTGCCAGCAGAAAGGGAGGGGGGAAAGTAGTGCATTCCTTAAATGTTTCAGATAATTGCTGGGCAGCCAAAGCTTTTGGCATGCAAGATGATGACTGGAGAGCCTGATTGATAGCCTGTCTCTTGGGCTATGGAGAATATACATCCAGGGGGTGGGGGGAAGACCAGGGTCAAGGTGAAATGAATGATGGTTCTTAGAGTCAGCTGCCCCCAGATAACGCCGACATGGTCACTCCTAATAAATAATTTTTTTTACTCTGACAGGTGCGGCTAGAGACTCATGATTTGAATGGGGGTGGTTTGTCGGAGCCTTGACATGCGCGTTGAGCATGCAAGACCTTTGGAAGTGGTTGGTTCTTTTAAGGTTAGGTGACCTTTGTGCTTTCTTGTTTTTTTGTTTTTTTTTTTGAGCAGGGGAGCATTTCACCGAAGAAGAGCTGGCCGAGTATCTCACCACGCTTCTGGGCTTCAACCCCGAGGGCGGCCGTGTGGAGCTGGGCAGCTACGATCCCTCAGGTGCTGAACCCTAAACCTCTCTTGCAAAAAAAGGGGGGGAAATCCTTGGTGCTTTGTGGGTGCCTGGTCTGATTCCACACCTCTGCAGGCAAAAGTCCTCGACTTAACAGTCGGTAATGGAACCTTCTCCATTAAATTACGTAGATTATGACAAAAACGTGAAGACGGGCCACCCACATGACTGACCTGATTTTGGGACCTTTATTCAGGATGGTATTAAGGGAGCATGGCAGTCGTAAAGTAAACAACCATGGCCTTTAAGAGAAGCGATGGTTTGTTAGGGGCTGGTTTTGCTGAAAATCGGGGGGAAATGTTGGTTTTCAACAGAAATGTTGCAAAATAGGATAGCATCAGTGCTTTTTAAGTACTCTGAAGGAGATCCGTTGTAACTTTGAACAGACGCTGAGTGGTCATAAGCGGAGAACTATCTGTATTAGGATAATTCAGTTGCCACCAGACTTGGTTTCTGGGTTTTAAATACATTTAGGGTGAAACTACAGAGAGCAGAGAACAAATTGGAGGGAAACCCAAGCAGGCAAATCTAAATTACTGTCAAAAGCCAGAAAAACCAGGGGTGGGATTCTACCAGTTTGCACCTATTTGCTAGAACCGGTTGTTAACTTTCTAAGCAGTTTGGAGAACTGATTATTAGAAGAAATCACTGGCCTAATCCTGTAAGGAAGGCAGGAAGGAAACATTCTGGTGTTGCTTGCAGAAACTGCCTCTCCATTGACCCTTATTACATTCTTGGCAGGACTAGACTTCCTGTCTCAGGAACTTCTCTGGAGGTTTTTTCCCTCCTTTGCTGGTATTTTGCTTGTGTGGAGGGACCATTCCAAGTTACAATGGCACGGAAAAAAGTGACTTATGACCGTTTTTCACATTTACGACTGTTGCAGCATCCCACAGTCACGAGAGGCCAGTCAAGGAGATGCGTGCCTCGATGTGAGTGATGTTGAGTAGGCCACGCCCAGCCAATAACATTGATCACCAAGCCATGTCCAACCAATCACATGACCACCAAGCCACGCCTACCACTTAAGCCACACCCACGGACCATTTGCGAAAAAATTTGAATCCCAACCCTGAATACGCCACCTGACAGCTGATTGTCGAGTAGCCGGTGTGCATGGGTGTGGGGGCATGGGAGATACATGCATGCACAGTGATGCAAGGCATGGGGGGATGGCACGCATGTGCACAGGGTGGGCTGTGCACATTGCTTTCTGGGTGCTGGAATGCAAGTGTGCCTGTGCACAATTTTTGGCACCAGGAGCCCAAAAAGGTTAGCCACCACTGCCCTAGATAAACCCAGTGCAAGAAGCAGTACTTGTCCACTGTTAAAAATAAAGTTTTTTGAGGAAAGGAATCTCATTTTCTTGGCAGTGTTAAGGCAAGGGCTTGCTACTACTTCTTTTGGGATTCTTCACCTAATTTTCAAGTTCATCTTAGAGCCCTGGGATCGCTTAGTGGTCTCCCATCCAAGTACTATGGGGGGGAAAGAGCAGAAATATATCCCAGTTGGGATCCTTTCTCTCTCCTCCTTCACAGGAATGTGAGAATTGTTAGGAATCTGTCCACCAATTAGTTGGGTTGGCAATATATAAACCAACAATGTATGTTTGTAGCTTTAAGACAAAATCACTGTGTTGATTTATACTATATTCTGATTGGTTCTCAAAAAGAAAATCAATTCTGTGTAGTATGGATAAAGTGATCTTGTAGATTCCTTGCATGGTTTCCAGGTGGCACCAAATCCTAGCATCAATTCTCTTTTGCAGGTTCAGAGGACATAATTCAGGAAGAAATCCCCGAGGAAGTGACAGCAGCTTACTTCACCAAGGAGATCCTGGCCTTACCACTGCCAGAACCAACGGATGTGGCAACGGATGTGCAAACCCCTGATGAGGCCATGAATGGCAGTTTATCATCCCTGAAGACTTCGTGATTTGCATTCTCGGTCTTTTTTGCCTTGAATTGTCTCCCGTCCTTAGATTTACGACTGATTGTTTTTGGAAAACAAACATTTAGTTTCAATGTCATGGGAAATAAAGTTTTGAGGATTTTTTTTTTTTTAGAAAAAACACTCGTTGCAGACTTTGTATTTATAAAGCCCTGGGAAGTTCTTGCCACTCATCCCAAATGAGAAGTGCCGAAAAAGGTTTCCCAGATCTTTTGAGAGGTGGTCCCTGTCTTAAAAACCATTCATTTAGTGACTGTTTCAAATTACAATGGTCCTGAAAAAAGTTGCCTAGCAACCACCTGGTTTAGCAATAAAATCCATGCTGGTTGGGGAATTCTGGGAGTTGAATTCCAGCCATCCTAAAGTTCTGGTTGGGAAACGCTATAAATTTCATAAACAAACAAAAACATCCCTATCCTGAGGAAGGAATCCCTGCTTCTATTTTCTTTCCTCCCCTCTCTCCCTGTCTCTCTCATCTATCTCTATCTACCTACTTCTCTCTCTCTAATCTATGTATCTCTCCTTAATCTCTATCATCTAATCTACTGATCTATGTATTTCTCTCTAAATCTCTTATATCTATCTATATCCATCACTACCTCTAATTTATGTATCTCTCTAATCTCTATCATCTAATCTACCTATCTCTTTAATTTATGTATCTCTCTAAATCTTACATCCATCTATCTATCTATCTATCCATCCATCCATCCATCCATCCATCCATCCATCCATCCATCCATCTATCTATCTATCTATCTATCTATCCCTATGTCTCGAACCTGTCATCTATATCTAACTATATGTATCTCTCTAAATCTATCTCTACCTATTTCTAATCTATCTCCCTAATCTTTATCATCTATATCTACCCATCTCTCTAATCTATGTATCTCTCTCTAAATCTCTTACATCCATCCATCCATCCATGTCTAATCTACCTATCTCTATATCTAATCTATGTATCTCTCTCTAAATCTATATCTCTACCTATCTCTATGTATCTCTAATCTCTATCATCTATACCTATTTCTATCTAATGTGTGTGTGTATGTGTGTGTGTATATATATATTTGAATGTGAAACCAAAAGCTGTAAGACCCACATTCATACAGAAGCCTGATGATGGCAGATGAGATTCTGCCGAAACGTTGCTACAACTTTAAAAGCACAACTATGATGATGTGGGATAATACCCGAAGGAAGCTGAATAGTACATATATATATATATTTGTTTTTTTAAGCTTTCGTGGGTACTTACACGTCTCCTGTTCAGCTTTCTTCGGGTATTATCCCACGTCATTGTAGTTGTCCTTTTAAAGTTGTAGCAATATTTTGGCAGAATCTCATCTGGTATCATTTCTCCCTATCTCTCTAATCTCAATATCTACCCATCTCTCTCTAATCTCTCTAAACAGTGAGAACAATCAACCAATGGAACTTTCGAAAAGAGATTGGACTCCCATTTGTCAGAAAGGGTGTAGGGTCTCCTGTTTGGGCTGGGGGTTAGACTAGATGACCCACAAGACCCCTTCCAACTGATTATTATCTGATCTCTAGTCTCTATTTCTGTCTCTCTAATCTCTCTCTTCTATATCTACCTATCTATCTCTAATCTATCCTATGTATCCAAATCTCTTACGACTAGTTACCTATCTCTACATATCTCTCACAAATCTCTATCATCTCTGCTATCTACAATCTCTCTCTCCTCTAATGTCACGGCTAAAAACCAATACAAAGAAGCCAGAGTCTTTTTATTTTTAATAATATATTTATTTTTTATTTTGTTTATTAAATGTATCTGCCGCCGCGGACGGCATTGGCCAAGGGAGAGAAAGGTGGTTCAGGAGGGACCACGAAGCCCATCTTCCACTCCGCTCTTCCCGTCGGGGGCCGCGTTGACAGAAAAGGGCGGGAACGCCCCGGCCCCTCCCCTCCTCCAACCCTCACCCCCACCAGCGCGAGCCGGGGCGGGGATCGGCGCCTGCGCGTCGTGTCCCGCGCCTGCGCAGTGCGCTCCGCCCGCCTCTCCCGCCCACCGCCTCGGCTGGCCTCCCTGGCGGCCCCGGGGCCTTTCTTCCCTCCTTCGATGTGGGGCGGAGCCGGCCGGGAGGCTTCATTGTGCGTCCGGGCGCCGCCGCCGCCAGCCAGACCGGGCCTCCCTCTCCTCCTCCTCCTGCGGCTGCTTCTGCCCTTCCTCGTCCCCTCAGCTGCCGAGCAGAGCCGGCGCGCCGGCGCCTCAGTCCGGGTCCCTCCGCCGCCGCCACCTCAGCAGCATGTCGGGCCGGTCGGTGCGGGCTGAGACCCGCAGCCGCGCCAAGGATGATATCAAACGGGTGATGGCGGCCATCGAGAAAGTGCGCAAATGGTGAGGAGGAGGCTCGGGGCGGGGGGGGTCTTCGAGTCTCCCCACCACGGAAGACCCCCGATCCACCTCAGAAGGGGCTCTTGTGGGCCTCGGGAGCGGCGACCCGGGACTCTGGACTACAACTCCCATCGGCCCTTGGCTGGCTGCGAAGGATGATGGGAGTTGAAGTCCTCCTGTTTTCGCCCCCACTTTGGAAGCCCGGATTCCGTCTCCATTTGGGGCGGGAGGAGGGAGGTTTGTTTCTCTGTTCGTGCCCCCTTCTGAGCCGTTTTTGGGGGGAGGGGATGCCCCACTCGTGGCATGGCCCCACCCTGGCCACGAATCCACGTGGCTTCCCTCTGGTGGGAGCCCCTCCCCTCGCCTTGACCCTCTCTCCTGCCCAGCTGATGGTCCAAGGGTCTTGCTCCCTGGGCCCTTCCTGAAGGTGCTGAACAGTAGTTGGATGGCCTCTGAAGGACGCAGTAGTCAGACCACAGGCTCACCAAGGGTCCCAGTAGAAGAGAAGGTTGTCAGCTCAGGGCTGAAAGGACTGTGGGGTCCTTGGTGGTTTTCTTGCTGGCGTCTCCTGACCCGGCTAGGTCACATCATCAGTGCTAAAAGGGAGTGGGGCTTTGTGGAGAGGAGGATGAGGAGGACTATGGAGTCCTTCGTGCTCTCTCCACTTCTTTTGTTGCTGACATCTCATGACCCAACTGGGTAACATCATCAGTGCTAGAAGGGAGGGGGGTTTCTGGAGAGGAGGAAGGAGATGAGGAGGAAGAGGAGGAGAAAGGAAGGGAGGAGGAGGAGGAAGAAAAGGACTGTGGGGCCCTTGGTGGTTTTCTTGCAGATGTCTCGTGACCCGGCCAGGTCACATCAACAGTACTGGGGGGGAGGGTTGTGGAGAGGAGGATGAGGAGGACTATGGGGTCCTTAGTGCTTTCTCAGCTTCTTCTCTTGCCGACGTCTCATGACCCAACTAGGTAATATCAGTGCTAGAAGGGAGTGGGGTATGTGGAGGATTGTGGAGTCCTTATTGCTCTTTGAGCTTAGTGGTTTTCTTGCAGACATTTCATTATCCACCTAGGGAGCATCATCAGTGCAAGGGAATGTGGCAACCTCACTCCTCTGCACTGATGATGTTCCCCAGTTGGGTCATGAAATGTATGTAAAACAACAACCACAGACCACCAAGGGCCCCACTCTATATAAAGTTGTTTTGGGGGGGTACCACCCAGGGATATTGGGATATTCTTGGCTGCCGATGCTGAATAGAGAATGTGTGGTTTTCACCACGCAAGACATATTTTGTCATTAAGGTGTGACTTCGCTATGTTCTCTATGAGTTGTCCTGCTACCTGCCATTAGCATTCAGGATGCATTTCTCTGGTGTATCCTGTTCCTTCTCCCACCCCTTTAATTGTTAGCTGAGGATATTCTTTAAAATGTCCAAAATATTTATGATACAATATTATTTTGAGAACTGCTTTGTTCCTTTAATTCTGCGCTTCAAGTCAAAACTTGCATTTCTTGTATTGTTCTGTTGATTTAAATTCTGAGCAGAACCAGAAAGAAGCTACTTGAATTTTTCTGATATAATTATATTTTTGTAACCTTGGTCAATCCATCCTTTTTTGTTGAATATTTGCAGCATGTAACAATTGCATGCTTTTGAGAAAGGTTGTGTGACTTATTGTGGAATTTTGTATGGCATAATTGAACATAATACAGTGAAATGGTTATTCAGACACAGTAAGCAATCATTGTGCAGTTTAGTATTTCTGGATCAGATGACATCTTAAAATGTTCTTCAAGAGAAGTTTAAACAACTTTATTCAGCTGCATTATGCTTTTGCACAAGCGATTCCAGTTCTTAAATTGCAATTTTTCTAGGTGATTGTTAAAAACAAGCAGATCTTAAAAGAAACACTTTCTCTTACAATTGATTACAGTTTTTTAAAAAAATATAATTTAATTGAGAGAGCAATCTGTTCTGCAAGGAATCAAGATGCTTTCTCGCCCTCCCAATAGGGAAATTTCAAACAAGAAAAACAGACACTCAATAAGCTTATTTAGAAATGAGAGAATTGATGCTTTGCTGGTTTTGCATGGTCCTTGATTCTCCGTGATAAAGGGAGGGAGAAAATACCAATCTTTCTTTCTGCTTAACAAACAAACGGGGAAAACTTTTGGCTAGTGTTTTTAGTTGCTATAGTAACTGAGCAGGTGATCCTAGTATAGTAGCTCATTCCTTCCAAAGGAGATTGTTGATGATCCTGACATTTGAAAAAAACTGTTCAAGCCAGTAATTTCTCTCTCTGTGCAGGGACATTGGATTTATTTCTTCCTAATAAGTCAACCAAACTGTTCAGCTTGTCTTCTTGGAGGACAAAAGACCAGTTATCTGCTTGTAAATGTATAATGATGAATTGATGAGAATATCAATGTTCCGATTTTGGTATTTTTAAGTGGAAATTTTGGCATGAAATTAAAGCTACACCAAATTGCATTGAAAGTCTGTCTGTAGAAATGTGCTATTATGTTAAATAGCACAATAGAAGCCAACTTGTACCACGTATTCCAGGCAATACAAAATATGATTAAATCAGAACTGAAGAAGCCCATCCTTCAGGTTACTCAGAAATTCAAGCATAAAATTGTGAACAATTTTGATTTCTGAAGTTGTGATATGGCATCATTTCATTTTCTTACTGGACGTGATGAATTTTAAGTGTTTCCTGTGGTGGTTTATATTGATTTCTGTGTGCTTAGACATTTCCACAAGCATAATATAAGCCAGTGTGTACAATTTGCAAGATGAGGTTCAAGCATTGTAAGTGTTAGAATTGCTTGGATCAAAGCTGTATTTAGCTGCAATTAAAATTGCAGAGTGTTTGAGTCTATTTTTTTTGTAGGTGATGAATTTTCCATCTGTAATAATTAGAAAAATATTTTAACAATTACAGATGGAGTGATAAGTTTATGGGTAATTCTTGTTCCCCCTCCAATTATTTTGATCAACTGGGTGGCAACATAAAAGAGTTGGGGATTGTGCATATGCTAATTTTGTGGGGGGAAATCCTTGGGACTTCCTAATTAGTATAGCTAGAGTTTGGGCTGTTGCCACTATTCCTTATTCACTTGGCAGAAGCAATCCGAGATGTTTCATAGTTCCAGGGCTTGGGCTTTACAGATCCAAAATAAGATTATTGTTTCATCATTCCCAGGGGAAAAGTTAAAGGCAATGGGTTTGAAGACACAATACTGTATAACAGACAGCCTTCATGGGAAATATTTATATCTGGCAACAGTTCACTTATCTGAAAATGTAGGAACCAACAAACCATAAATTTTCTCATGTATTTTTTCCCAGTACCCTTCTACATGCTGATTGACAAAGTATGTGGTTTGATTACTTATGATGGTGTATCAATATCATTCTTTAAACTCTGATTGAACAGACCTAATTTCTCCTAAGCATCTAAAATTCATTTTAGACACTTTAAACACTTGTCTGTAGTGTATTTTGAATTAAAACATGTGACAGAATATTCCTGTTAAATACAGAAAACTATGGTCTGTATCATATATAAGGCAGAAATCCAGTTTGAAGAAGAAAGCCCTAATGTCTGTTTTGTCCTCTTCTAAAATGGAGCTTAATCGTTAGGATGTATGTGATTTGTGTAATACCTGACACATTGCAACCATCAACAGGGAAATTTAATTTAAAATGAGCTGTGGGCTGGTCATGATGACATGCTTTTGTTTGGCATCATCTCAGACAAAAATGATGCAGGCTTTGCTTTGTATGCATAGCCTGGAAGTCTGAAATATTGAAGCTTAGGACTTTACCACTGGTGGTCTAGGAAGTTGCTGAAGACCCGAAAAGTGAAGTGATTGAATGTGTTAATAATGTTCTTCCATGGTGACTGGAAAACATACTGAATGAATGCTGGCAACTTTGGATACCCAGAAGATTCAGTGGCCAATGTTTCTTTGAAATGTTGGATGGCTTCCTGTGTTTGCTTTAGATCAACTGTTTGAGAGCAGATATGTTGCTTCCTTTCTTGAACTTCTGCTGTTAGGAGAATTAGGAAGGCTTTCAGCAAAGTGGCTTCTTCAACACTAATCTAGCCCAACCTCTGGTTGAATCCTACAGATTTACTGTGTCGTCTTCATGGGACTTGGTGAGATGAAGATTTTGGGGTCTTTTGGAAGGCATTCTGTACAGATTTCTTCTGGATCAGTGTGCATTTCTGGAACTAAGTTTGGGGGGGCAGGGTGGTGCTGTACAGCCTTCTGTTTGCCAGATGGCTCTTTCCCCCTTTATTAGATTTATCTGCTTAGCACATAGTGAAATGGGAATGTGAAGTCCTATCTTGCAAATATTTTTTTTTACCCAATGAAGATGGTGATTGGGCATATTTTGAAAGATGTAAGTTTGATAATACCAACCAATATATCATCTGCAAACCCAACTGTACTGGGGAAGCTGTGTATTTAAATCCTGTTAAAAGATCATGTTTAATATCTGATATTGATATGAATGATGGTCTGATTCAGGAAATTAGAAATCCTTAGCATTGTCTGTTAACATGTTTACATAAGAGATGTTTACCACGATTCACCTTGTGCCAAAGGTGAAAAATGACTTTTATAAAGCAGAGCTGCTTGCATTAATGCACCTCTAATCTCCGAATTAGTATTTTAACAATACTGCTGTAGGTGATCTCTTACAAAGACTCAGAAGTCCCTGATGCATTCTTTGTTGCTTCCTTCATTTTCCTGGATCAAAGAAATGTCCTTGAGTCTCATTTATTGGTCTTTGACAAAACCAAATAGTGTGGAAAGAAAAAGATAATTTAAAAAGAGATGTGGCTCTTTTTAAGCAATATATATGTTTGCAATTTAAATCCCTCCTGCTTTATGTCCTGTTTGCCTGTCCCTGTAGGCATGAGGCTTATTCTGTGCCTTCTCTTTGTTGCCTGTGTTTTGTACAGAGGCTTTGAGACCATCCATGTAACCAATATTTATAATTTTGCCACCTTCCAGGGAGAAGAAATGGGTAACAGTTGGTGACACATCCCTTAGGATCTATAAATGGGTTCCAATAACAGAGCCCAAAGTAGATGACGTAAGTATTTCATGATACCCCATTAGTATGAAAGTTTAGAGAAAATGATTATTTTGCCATCGTAAATAACAGTGTGTTTGAATGTTAAACGTCCTTTCTTAAAACCTTTGCCTGACATGAAACTTTGCAGTGAGCCCTCAGTTCTCTTGATAGCAAAGGCCTTAGGAAAAGATTTCCTGTCCCCTTGTGGGAAGCCACACTTTTCAGCTCATCCTCGGCCTCTTGGGAATTGGTGATTACATCATATGAAAGAGTTCAGCAACACCTGTCTTTACAGTTACCTGAGAACACTAAACATTACTGTGCACCTAGGCGCAGCTGTTGTGTTTTCACCCATCTTGCCTGCAGAGGTGCCCTCCAAGCAGACATCCTTGGGGCCTGTCATTTGGCCATCTGCCTCTGATTTTGATGGCGTTCGCCCAACCCTCCTGCTCCTATTTCTGAGCTCCCTTTCGATCGTCTGGGTTTTCTTTCCGCTCAGCAGGCTCGGTATATTGAGAGCACGGTGCAGCTGGCACTTTCTCCTAGGAGACCAATTACGTCACCTTCTAATTGAAAGTGCTGCATCCTTTTTAATCCGTGGTTTTTCTTCCCCCCCCTCCACACAACGGATGCTATTGTCTTTCTCTGCTGCTTTATCTTTTGTAATGGTACTGGGGGTGGGTGGGCAGAAGCTGGCCCTTACGCAACCAGCAAGGTTTGTGGTTCTTTGTTGACCCAGTTACTATCACGACTAGCGTGGATATGAATAAGTGGTATTAAAACCAGTGGACAAGACTTAACACAAATTCAGCCCATCCTTCAGATTGTATCGCCATGCATAAAAACTTGCGAATGTCATAAAATGAAGATGTAGAAAGAAACATAAGTAGGGGGATATTTTTTGAAGCTGTGTAATGATGATAGACTTAAAAAAAAAAAATTCTACCTTTCTGTTTCAAATCAAGTTTAAAAAGACAGACAAAATAGTCAGCCACAAGGTGGCTTAGACCAGCCCAAGAGTGACAGTTTGGAGGCTCAGACTTCGTGGAAAAGGCCTCACTTTCAGTGTAGCCCAAACTTACCATCTTCCTCTCCCGCCTCTCAGAAAGCCAAGAACAAGAAAAAGGGCAAAGATGAAAAGTGCGGTTCTGAGGTGACGACCCCAGAAAACAGCTCATCCCCTGGGATGATGGATATGCACGGTGAGTGGGGGTGGGGGCGCGGGGACATGACTGCTGATGCCAGCCAGCATGATGGGAACACTAAGCCTGCCTTAGGAGCAATTTTAAGTTTAGCTTTGAAGACCAGCAACTGACAAGGGGCAGAGTAAAAAGGCACCATTGAGGCTAACAAGTCTGCTGATAATTATGGCACTTTATTTTTCCATCGTGCGGTAATCCAAAAAGATTTATATTGTTTATATAAACTAATAAATAAACGTAGACTTTTATTTGGTCTTTTATGTAAATCTGTATCCCTGCATGTCCCCCCCCCCAAAAAAAAGAAAAAAGAAAAAAAGTATAAGTCCAGTAACCATGATGAGAAATGGGGAATTAAATCCTCTGGGGTCTGGCATCTTGTCCCTTGTGTGACTCTATGAAATGAAATTGTGCTGATTTCATTTTGGGCCCTTTTAAAAATAAAGTTGTCCAAATTTTCATTTCATCTAGAGGTGGCTTTGAGATCCGGGGTGCCTGTGTCCCTGGGAAGCCTCCAGTCTGATAAAGTTGAACCTGGAAAATTGAGATCTTTCTCCCTCCTGCAACATGTGTTTAACATTTAAAGTGAATCATTACATGTTGCCATGGTTACCCTCCATTGAATCTGTAATTTTCCCACTCTTGGATGTCTCTCTGAGAGGACAAATGGGTGCAGTGGTAGCTTTTCTTAGCCTCGTTTGGCAAGTGCCTGAGTGGATACTGTGCTGTCAGCAGTTGTGCCCTGGACAATTTTCTTATCAGGGCTAACCTGTTGGACTTCAGCTTCTGTAATCAAGCACTCTGGGCACTGAATGGCCCCACATTTCTCCTTTAGTCATGTAAATTTGTGAAAGGCAGATTTGCGTGGCGCTCAGCCGGGTATTTATTTCAGGAAGTGTTGGTTGAAACCTCATCCCCTGGATTTCGGCTAATCTTCAGCCTCTTTCACTGAGCCAATTGCTCTTCTGTTTGCAGATGACAATAGCAACCAGAGCTCTATAGCTGATGCTTCCCCCATAAAGCAGGAGAACAGCAGCAACTCGAGTCCTGTGCCCGAGCAAAACTCAGCAGGGCAGGTGGATGGTCCTGGCTCAAAGTCGGACGATACTCCGACGGATGCAAAAGAAGAAGCTGGCTCAGAAGGTAACGATGGGGCTCCTGGGACTGTTTTCCTGCAAAGAGGTTGGTAAACAGGCTGCTCTACGTTTTGTGGATGATCACCTCTTGGTGTTAACTCCCTACCCTTTAAAAGCAACCCTCACCTTCCTACCACACCGGAAACCGGTTCTCCATTTAATGCCTTCTTTATTCTTAAGAGACAACTGGTTGACTTTATGTTCTTCATCAATCGACTCATGGAAATTGCATCTCCTGAGCTTGAGATTGAAATTGAGGTTGAGATCAAATATTGGTTGTCCCTAACTAATTACTTAGTTATCAGATTGAAGAGCAAGCTGGACTTTTAAGGCTGGGAAATTTATTAAAAATGGAGTTTCACAACAGCTCTTCCTAAGTGATTAGAACAGTTTTCTCAACCATGGCAACTTTACCAAGCTGTTTCGTTTTCTTTTTCCTCCAAAAAAATCTTGAAAGACACAAGAGGAACTTTGTCCAGCATACAAATTTGTCCTTATTATTGGGACTTTGAATTCTGGATCATAAATTACCAGTTTGAAAAGGAGTTACATTCACACTTTGCATCTCTCCTTCTCCCCACAGATTATTTGTGACAGAAACACTGTCCAAATGTTTCCAAAGGGTTCTAAAAGGCATTGGTTATCTTTCGCATTGTCTAAATTAAAATACTATACCTCCCTCTAGTGGTGGATCAAAAGTCTTTAATCAGCTGAATTCTATATAGTTCTGCTTTTTTAAAAAAAAAAATCTGGTTAAGGAAGAAGTTCTGTGAGCATAGATAAAAAGTACAGCTTCAGCCTTTCAATTGAAAGTTATTTTAAATTAAGAACCTCTTTTTAAAGTGCTTTTGATTCTCCCTTATCCTGTAAAAAAGAAATCTTTAGAATAAGTACGTGTAATCTTCAAGAACAAAGCAAAAGTGTCTGTCTTCAGAACTGCAGTGGCAATAAAACTCAACCAAGTTATCTTTAATGTCTCTTCAATCTGGTGATAGAAACGAATTGAAAGCACCAGAAGATCGAATGATTTGAGAATTGTTTTCTTGCCATTTTTTCCCCCAGATGCATCTGATGAACAGAATTCACAGTCTTCAATGGAGAATTCCATCAATAGTTCAGAGAAAGTTGAAACAGAGCCTTCAGCGGAAAATGACACAACCACAGAGACATCTAAAAACTCTCAGGTAATGAAAAAGAAAATCCCTCCTCATTTTTATCCTGCTTTTCTGCGTCTCTTGTTTCAAAGTTAAACTGTTAATTCTAAATCCATGGAAG
This sequence comes from Laticauda laticaudata, assembly GCA_004320025.1. Lineage (NCBI taxonomy): Eukaryota > Metazoa > Chordata > Lepidosauria > Squamata > Elapidae > Laticauda > Laticauda laticaudata. The sequence continues at coordinate 132,163 of BHFT01026105.1, forward strand.
CCTGAGACAACCACTTAGCTAATTTCAGCTTTCTGAAATGAAACCTAGTTTTCCTGACCCACTGATTAAGATCAGATATTTGTTGCCCCTCTGACAATTCCTTCACTATGAGGCTGAAGAACAACTGATGGCTGGGGAATTCTGGGAGTTGAAGTCCACCCATCTAAAAAGTAGCCAAGGTTGGGAAACATTGGATTAGAGCATGCTCTATTTCCTAATATTGAGTGTTAAAAAAACTGGAAAGATTAGTTAGGGCAGTCATCTGGAAGAGAACCAATTTTGATCAGTTAGTTTTCTTCATTTTAAAATTCTTATAAGAAAGAAATGAAAATTGGATTAAGGTTCTCGGGATGAAGTATTTTTTTTTTCTTTCAAATCTTTAAACATGGTACTAGCAACTGCAGTACAAGAAATGTGTAACCCTTTGGATTGTTCATAGCCGACATGGAGTATAAGTTTCAAGAATGTTCTTTTGATACACTTTGCAAAATTTTCAAAGATTTCTTTAAATACCCATTGTGATGTAGGGAAAAGCCACACAAATAGCTGTGCACAATGATCTTCCCATGTGATATTGTACAGAAATAAATCCTGCAATTTGGAAAATTATAAAATTATTTGTGGTCACACCCTTTTAATAGTGGTGTTATTTATTTTTGTCGTGAAATACAAAAAATTATCAGTTGATTTTATTTGTTGCTAATATTAATACTTCCCCCTCTTTCTCTCTTTCCCTGCATTAAGGACTCTGAAGGAGTGCCACCTCCTAAAAAGATGAAAATGGAGGCTCCCTCTCAACAAAATATGGATGAAATATAAACTTTAGATTTTTCCTGGGCAGTTTTTATGTAAAGGTACATCAGTGGGCTAAATTGTCAAACAACCGTACATAAGCATCTTCTCTTGGACAAGGAGGGAACTCCTATAAACTTTTCCAAGTTACCAGGCGAAAATCCAAGGAAAACCAAGCAAACGTTTAATCTCTTCAGACACTGAAAACTTTTTTTTTTCCCCCTGTGAAGCAAAACTGTTGAGCATTTAAGTTGCTGTCTCTGAAATGGTTAGAGTAAACACTCAGGAGGGGTCGACGCACTGTTTCTAATGTCAGAATTACAATTATGCTGCTGATGTATTTTTTTCCCCATTCTCTATTTAACATAAGATATTTAAGAATGGTACAGGTCAGGTATTCTCTTCACATGTGAAGTTCACTGTTCTGATGTGATGTCTCTTGTTTTGGGGTTTGGGGTTTTTTTTTGTGTGTGTGTGTGCCTTGTGTCCCAAAATGGAAAACAAAAGCAAAGCAAGGCTAATTCTGCAATTTCTCCTTTGCAAAGTGGCCTGTTTGCACAATGCCATACAAAATATGTTCCGTTGTTGTTTTTTTAAAACAAATATTCTGGTGCTTACTGTCCTGATAAGAGATAATATGAGAGAAATTAAGAAGCCATTTTCATAGTTGGAGGATGGGTGGATCCTCAACCCGATGATGCTTGATTTTCCTGTACCTCCAGGGCTCACTTCCTTTTTTGAATGCAATGTTTCAAGGATAAATTTTCTTAAATAAGTAACCTTTCCTGCACACTATCTTGTGTACCTCCCAAACTTTCTTGCTTTACAGACTTTTCATAATGGAATAATGCGTCTACAAGGCTGCCTGATGTAGCCTCCTTAAAATTGGTCGACTGGTTTCTGACGTTCACTTAAATTAGGGTTTATTTGGTTACAAAAGCAAATTATGCATTTTAAGTGCTTGAATCCTTCTTGTGGCTTCGTTACAAACGGATGCACGCTGAATGGCAGGTGCAGATTTTGAATAGATCTATTCTCCAATCATTTTTAAAGATTGAACTGGATTTCACCATTTTGTTCTTTCACAGGTTGTTAACCATTGTCCAACATTTGTGTACTTGAGGCTCCTTTGTCTCAGGATCTGCTTGTAAATACGGCTTTGTGATTTTCGGAATCTCTTGTTCAAACAGCTGTGTCCCCTGCACACTTGACTTGGCCACAGAAGCTGGTTTAATAGCAGCTGAAAAGGGCAGAATGACTTATACATTTGGGTGCTTTTATGCCAGTTACCAGGGGCAAAAATCTTGTGAAATCAATGGATCTTCAGTCGCAGCAGATTTGCACTTTGTCATTTTCCAATGGGGCTACGTTGCGGCTGGACTTGCTTGATTACACACAGTGCTTTGCACACTTAAGGCCTGGATAAGCTCCTACAGCATCTTTGGGTAAGTGGGAATATTCTCTGCCTGTAGGATAAATGCTTACAAAAAGTAAAAGGTAGCAAATGAGAACAAATGTCTTTCGTCAAGGCAACTATAAAACAGTTATGCCTAGCTTGCTATGAAATTAGTGGGTGGCTTTTTTTAAATGAGCTTCCAATCCAGACACTTCCCTTAATAATTGCTCCTTTGAAAAATACGTATTTCTGATTTCTCCGACGGTGAAAATGGCTTTAGTTTTGACTACTGTATTGCATTTGCAAATTAGGAAGAAAAAAAAAAGGGGTTGGGCGAAGTGAGGGTGTCAATTCTGGCCTTCCATCAAATGTTTGTAGAGGCGTTAACTGCACAGAAAGAGGCCATGCATTCAAATTTGGGAAGATCTTCTCATTTTTGTGTTGAAATAAATATTTGCATCTCATCAAAATTAAATTTTTTCTTGCAAGTTATTCACTGCAGCAGTGTGCTCCTTAGAAAGTCTCAGATTCATTAACTATCCGAAAGAGACATTATTATTTGCACAATATACAGAACTAAATGCTAAAGTGATATGTTTTTTTTTTCCTTTTCTCTCATTGGTGTATCTGCTTCAGACATGGCGATGACTGGTATGGACATGACATCCATGTTTAACCAGGGTTTGTGGGGGTTTTCTTGGGGGGACATGTCAACTGATCTATGAAATAGACAAATATATATTTTTTGAATTTAAAAGAAAAAGAAATGTAAATTATGTAGCTTTTAATTGATCACTCCAGTGGTCCATGGCTCTGAAACCACCCTGTCCAATAGGCGCTGTCTATAGAAATTTTGATTTTTGTGGTTGTGCTTTGATGTTTTTTTTTTTTTTTACAGTTTCCAAGGAAGCAAATAGGCTTTTTTTAAATTTCAAAGCTGAATCCTGTACTTAAAATGGATAAAGGATATATAGATACATAGATATAAGAATAGCACTAAAATACCTCAACTCTTTCATTTGGTAGAAAAAATCTATTGGCATTGCTGACATTTTGATAAGCTTAGTGATAAAACTGGCTTCTTGATCTCTCCCCTGGCCCATTGCGTCTGATTTTCCATGAACTTTAGATGGAATTCTGCAGCAGGAAAAAAAAAATGCTCAGGAGGTGAACTTTGAAAGCAAAGCGCTCATTTTGTCTTTCCACGACTCAGAAAAATAATAATAATAATAATAATAATAATCAACCCAAACCCAGAGCCCTCAATTGGTCGATTTGAATCTCCATCCCCAACACAGGCAGCCGGGCGGAGGCTGAGAGAATTGAGAAAACTGTACGAATTATTCCTGTTAATGGCTGTGCGTGCCCCATTGGAACAGCTGGGGAGGGAAGGGTGGGGGAAGTGATAACATAGACCAGATAGGCAGAATTGTACAGTGGTGTCTAGGTTGTGCTTTGTGTTTTATTTTGAAGTGCCTAATAACACAAATAGGCCCTTTGGTAGAGCAGCTTCTCAACGCTTTGACCCCGTTGGAAGGTTTAGCGTTGAGAACCAGCTGTTGGGGGGGGCGCGCGTGGGGCGGGTTGGGAAGGTCTCCCGTCTCTTCAGACCAAGTCCCAGCTTCTTGGTCTGCCTTTATTGGGAAAACCAGCAGCTGGTTTTGATTGCATATCCTAAGTGGTGGGAAATAAGTGAGGTTTTGCATCACAGGGACTGGGAATTCTCATGTGAATAGCAGAGTCCTCCGCCAGGCCTGCGGAGTGTGTGTGTGTGTGTGTGTGTATGAAATTGTGCAACCCCCACTGTGTCCCAACATTAGTCAGAAACATCGTGCAAGAGTTCAGATGAGCTTCCTAGTTTACATTCTGGTCATTTGTCCCTCGAAAAGCAGGTAGACATAATACTAGCAAGGTAAATGAACTGACTTGCATTCTCGATGGAAGCAGGCAGGTGGTTTTTTTGTTTTTTGTTTTAATACTGTTCGTTTCTGAAATTCATAACATTTTGGGGAAGAATTGTTAAAACATTCCAAAGAAAAAAAAAGTGCGGGTACTTTAAGAACAAATAACCAGGCAGCCTAAGAATTACTGGCTTGATGGGAGATGGGTGCCACAAGGGGCTAGCTTTCTTCCCCCTGAAACATGGATATTTCTTCATACAGTAGCTCAAGGCCCGCCAACAAGGTGTAAAGAATTTTGTGGGTTTCATTTTTTCCTCTTTTTAATTTTTTTTTTAAACACCTAATCGTTTTCCCTACCCCACCCCACATCTCCAATGATTTTGTGTGTGTTGTACAGCAATATAATTTTTTTCCACTTATTTATTCCATCGGTAGCTATGGTTTGTACAATGTACAATGATTTCATCTAGAAAAATAAAAAAAAACTTAAAATTCCGACACTGCAGCGTGTGACACTTTTTCATTACGACCGTGGTCGGGTTCGCTTTCAGCGTCGAGCTTGGGAAAAAGTTGGCTCCCTTTTGGGGATGGAGCTTCCCCCCCCTCCGTGGGTCAGAGTTTCATTTATTTAATTATATGGAGGGGGGGGAGCCTTTCTGCAAAATTTCTGCCCTTGAATAATCGTAAATCCTTTTATTTGTGAGATTTAGAAACCGCCCATCGCTCACAGTGACTATTCCACCGGAATAAGAGTTGTGTGTGAAATATCTTGCTCTGCTTTGCTCTTAAACCTATAGAATTTTGGGAGCCTGGGGAGGTGGCCTTGCAGGAGGGTTGCTTGTCTGGAAACCTGGGCAGGGTCCCCTTTTTGCACAGCAGGACTTGAGGCACAGTGGGGAGTGTGGAAAACTTTAGATCAGCAGTTCCCCACCTCTTTGATCTGAGAATCCCTTTGCATTCTTGAGAATGAGGGAGGACACCCCCCCCCCAATGCTTTGATATGGTTTCTCNCCCCCCCCCCCAATGCTTTGATATGGTTTCTCTCAGGACGTATTGCATTGGAAATAAAAAAATTGACAAATGTTTCATAAAAAATCACTTTTTGGGGGTCCTCGCAGAGTCTTGGGTGTCCCCAGAGCCACATTTTGCAAACCGCTGCTTTAGTCAGCCTAGAGAACCAGCTGAGATTGGGGGGGGCTTCACAGCTAATGAATCCCCCAGAGCGGAAGCTTTCACTCGGCAGGCCCCCTCCTCAGTTTTCAGGGGGCCGGGGGGACCCCGAGCTGGGCTGCAGAGAGGTTGAGACGGAGGTCATATAAACCTCCGTGGAGTTGGGGGTCCTTTATTTGCCCAATGGGGGAGGCTGTGCTTGCCCCCCCCAACTGGTCTTTTGGGATGGGGGTTTTTGCCTCCAAGTCTGGCCCCTGCAGGGGAGTCTGAAGAGCCTGAAATGGATCCCTTGTGTGGCACTGTGTGTGTGTGTGTGTGTGTGTCTTTGTGTGTTTGTGTATGTGTTTTGTATCTATCTGTTTCTGTGTATTTCTGTGTGTTTTGTGTATCTGTATATTTCTGTGTCTATGTGTGAGTTTGTGTATGTTTTTGTGTCTATATCTGTGTTTTGTGTCTGTATATGTTTTGTATCTATCTCTGCTTGTGTCTCTGTATTTCCATGTGTGTCTGTTTTGTGTATCTCTCTGTGTGTGTATCTCTGTCTCTGGGTGTTTGTCTGTATATGTTTGTGCCTCTGTGTATATCTGTCCTTTGTGTGTGTGTGTGTGTGTGTGTGTGTGTGTGTGTGTGTGTGTTGTATCTCATAGACGAGACCCAATAGCAGAAGCCTGATGAGGCAGATGAGATTCGCCAAAAGTGTTGCTACAACTTTAAAAGCACAAGAACATTATGATGAGTGGAAAATAACCAAACAAAGCTGAATTACCATACAGGTAAAGATATCCACGAAAACTTAGAAAACATTTCTGCTCTCTCTTTCTCTACCTACCTATACCTACCTTATCTATTATCTATCTATCTAATCTATCTATCTATTCTATCTATCTATCTATCTATCTATCTTGTCTGTCTGTCTGTCTGTCTACCTACCTACCTATCTAGTCGTATCTAATCTATCTATCTATCTATTATCTACGATCTATCTATCTATCTATCTCTATCTACCTACCTTATCTATCTATCTATCTATCAGGTACCTACTACCGTACCTTTAGCTATCTGACCTACCCACCTATCTATGCTAATCTATCTACTGACCTGTAGGTCGTAGCGTGAGGGTCGTGAGGCGTAGGGGTGCTATCTATCCTAACTATGACTATGCTAGTCTGAGGTATGTGATCGGTGAAGGGCTATGGGTAGTCGTCGCTAGGCGTAGCGGCGTTGAGTCGTAGGGTAGTGGCTAGCTGTGAGGTGTGAGTGGTGAGCGGCGTAGCGGCGTGCGCCTGTGACGTTGGTCGACGTGTCTGTAAACTACCCAACCAACCTAATCTATCATACCTATCTAATCTATAAAATCTATCATATCTATACTACTATCTATCTATATCTACCTACCTACCTACCTTACTATCTACTATCATCGTATCTATCTATCTATCATCTATCTATTCTAGTCTACTCTATAGCTATCTATCTATCTAATCGTAACCTATATCTACCTACCTTAATATCTATCATTATCTATCTAATCTAGTATATCTATCTATCTTTGGGTCTGTCTGCCTGTCTGTCTACTTTATCTATCTATCTATATAATCTATCTATCTACTACCTACCATTATCATAACCTTTATCTTATCTTATAATCTATATATCTATCTATACTTGTCTGTCTGTCCTGTTGTCTGTCGTGTCTGTTCACCTTTATCTATTACTCCTATCTATCGATCTAATCTATCGTATCTATCTACCTATCTCTAACTTGTCTGTCTGTCTTCTTCTACCTACTAACCTACCTTATCTATCTATCTATCTATCCAATCTATCCTATCTTCCTATCATCTATGTCTACTCCTACTTATCTATCTATTATCTATCTATCTATCTATACTACCTATCTATCTATCTATCTATCGTCTATTGATCTCTACCTACCTACCTACCTTATCTATCTATCTATCATATCTATCTATCTACTATCTTTACCTCCTATTTCTGACATCTATCTATTACTACCTACCTTATTATCTATCTATTCTTTCTATCCATTCTATTGTACTATCCTTATCTAACTATCTATCTATCTATCTATCTATCTATTCCTATCTACCTACTTATCTATCTATTATCTATCTATCTATCTATCTATCTATCTATCTATCTATACTATCTATCTACTACCCTTATTCTTCTATCTATCTATCTATCTATCTACTACTATCTACCTATATCTATCTACTCGCTATCTATCGTAACCTACCTTATCTATCATCTATCTAATCTATCTTCTATCCATCTATCATCTATCTATCTATCTATCATGCTATCATACCTACTTTATCTATTATCTATTATACTATCTATCTATCGATCTATTACTAACTACCTATCTATCTATCTATTATCTATCTATCTATCTATCATGTATCATGCTACCTTATCTATCTAACCTACCTTATCTAATCTAATCTATATCTATCTATCTATCGTATGCTATCTATCTACCTAGCGTAACCTATCTATCATATCTGATTATATCTATCTATCTACCTAACTATCTATCGTATTATCTTGTCTATCCTATCTATCTACATACTTTATCTATCTATTCATCTATCTGTCTACTATTATCTATCTATCTATCTATCTACTTAGTTACTCCTATCTATCTATCATATCTATCTACTACCTATCTATCTATCTTATTATCTACCTTACTTACTCTATCTATTCTACTACTATTATCTATCTATCTATCTATCTATCTATCTATCTATCTATCTATCTATCTATCGACCTACCTAATCCTATCTATCTATCTATCTACCTACCTTACATTATCTACTATCTATCATAGCAAATACTCACCTATCCTATCTTTATCTATCTATCACCGTACTCTATCATCTATCTACCTATCTATTATCATCTATCTATCTATCTGTCATCTTCTATCTAGCTATCTATCTTCTATTTGTCTGTCTGTCTGTCTGTTACTGTCTGCCTACTATGTATCTATCTATCTACTATCTAGTTATCTATCGTATTATCTACCTACTACGCTAACTTATCTATCTATGATTTCTATCCATCTAGTATAATTCTATCTATCTATCTACCTATACTCTATCTATCACTAATCTATTATCATCTATCTATCTATCTGATTACTACCTTATCTTATCTAATCTAATCTAATAATAATACTAACTATCTCTATCCTATCTATTTCTTATTCTTATTTTATCTATCTATTGCTTACGGCTATCTATACTACCTAACTTATCTATCTATCATCTATATATTATCTATGACGTATCGATCTAACTATCTATCTATCTACCTAGTCTACCTAACATTACTATCTATCTAGTCTCTAGGTGGTGAGTATCGGTAGGGTGGGCTAGGAGCGTACCGTAGCTATGGCATAGTCTAGGGTGCTGGTAGAAGAGAGTTACTATCTATCATCTACTATCTATCTATGTACTCTATCTGTGGATCGCTGAGGGTGCGGAGAGGTGCTAGCTATCTATCGGTGAGTGGCTGAGCGCGGACGCTTATGCGGTAGCGGCTGAGGGGGCGGGGGTAGGGCGGTGAGTGCGGAGGGTGCGTATACTAACCTACCAACTATCTATCTGTATCTATCTGTATCTATCTATCATCATTCTATCTAGTCTATCTTCCTATCTATTCCTATGCTACCTACCATTCACTCTATCTTATCTATCCTTATTCAATCTATCTACATATCTATCTATCTATCTATCTTCTATCTATCTATCTATCTATCTATCTACGCACCTTACCTACCTACCACCTACCTTTAGAAACTACCCACTACCAACTACCCTAGCTCTGCGTGATTTCCGGTTTTGTGGTTCTCGCTTTTGGTGTCTCCTCCTCGGGTGATCTGCGGGATGCGGAGCCTCCAGAGGGACTCGGGATGCGTGGCACGGGCGAGTGGGCGGGGCCGGGGGGTGGGCGAGGCGGCCAGGGAGGACGTCCGGGGGCGGGGCGCCGGGCCCAGGCCCCGCCCACCCGCGAGGGCAGCAGCCGCGGCGGCTGAGGGGCGGCGATGGCCTCCGGCGTGTCTCTTCGGGCCGGGCCGGCGGCTCCCCTTCCCCGGCGCCCCGCGGCGCCCCGGCCGTCCTCGCCCTCGTCGTCGTCGTCAGGCGGCAGCGAGGAGGACGAGGCGGCGGCGGGGGCGGCGGGGGGCCAGGCGGTGCCGGGCGGGGGACGCTCCTGCTGGGGCTCCCGGGGCGCCCAGATCATCCACTCGGGCCACTTCATGGTGTCGTCGCCTCACAGCGAGCACCCGCCCAAGAAGGGCTACGACTTCGACACCGTCAACGAGCAGACCTGCCAGACTTACCGCTTCGGCGCCTGGGCCCGCCGGGAGGCCGCGGCCGGGGGCGCGGCGGGAGGGGCCCGGG
>BHFT01026106.1:0-100154 GCA_004320025.1 Laticauda laticaudata
GCGCTTACGAGCAGTATATTCGCTGGCGCTTTGGCGAGGGTGACCTGGGTGCCCGGGCTGTGATCCCCAATTGTTGTAGGTGGAGAATCAGAGATGCCTTTCCAAGCGAGAACGGAGAATACCGCGGTTTTGGAAAAAAGAAGTAACCGTTGGTTGTAAAGTAACCTCTGTGTTCCGGCGTTTAGGGTGGATACGTTAAAGGGTGTGCCATTTAATCAGCTTTGCCTCCTGCTTTTCGGGAATTGCCATTTGTGGCTTTGCCATCTTTTTGGCTCTTTAATTAGATGATTTTTAGACTATTGGATTAGGTCTGAGGGTTGGCTGAGCCATGAAAATCAGTGGAAAGCTTTGTGTCTGGTTTCCCCTGCTCAGCCTTGCCTTCCTCACTTGGATATCAGGAGAGAGCCAGGATTGGAAAAGTCATTTAAAGGAGTCCAGATTCATGTTTAGGCAGCCAAACTACACACAACCCTGTTTGTTTTTTCCCAGAAACGCTACTGTGGTTTACAGGTGTGAAAGGACTCCCTTGCTAATCCGGGTCGTTTTGGTTGGCTGATCCCAACACAAAGCCAGCTTTGTTTAAAAACCTCCCCTTGTTTATTTTTTAAAAGATTCATGTTCTTTATATTGTTTTGAAGTTACTTGCACTTTCCTTTTTCGGTAACTCAGCTGTTTTTCAACTTTCTTTTCCTGTAACTCATTTCTCAGGAAATGGGGGGAAATAATTTTCATTTTCAACACTGGTATCTTCCTATTTTAAATATCCTTCAAAGCCTGGATATTTTCCATGCAAAATGCCCCAGGTTCAGCATCTCCCTCCAAGGGAGGGAGATACAGATGATGAGAAGGACAGTGCACAACTGTTCTTAAGAAGAGAAGAGAAGAGAATTCTTTATTAGCCAAATGTGATTGGACACACAAGAAATTTGTCTTGGTGCAAATGCTCTCAGTGTACATAAAAGAAAAAACATTCATCAAGAGTCAGGAATCATCACGTCCAACACTTAATAATAATCACAGGGTACAATAAGCCATCAATTCATGCTAGGAAACAGTCCATATAAATAGTAAGAATACAAGCGACAAAGTTACAGTCCTACAGTCACAAGTGGGAGGAGATTGGCGATAAGGAGTGATGAGAAGATTAATAGTAAAGTAGTGCAGACTTTGTAAATAGTTGGACAGTGTTGAACTATTTCCTCTTTTTGCATGTTTCTTAGGGACTAGCGCCTGGAGGGTCTATTTAACCCCCTCCAGAAATGAGTTTTATAGATCTAGGGAGAAAGTTGAACCTGTTGAACATCTGCCTGGGTCCGCAAAGACTGGGGAAAGCGATCTCCTCCCCAACATTTTGTTTTGCAAAAGTTTTATTCAATTTTCACATATTAGAGAAAGGAAAATAAATCTTTTTTCAGTGAACAGTATGATTCCAGGTTACACATTTCCATTACAAACTTGACTTAGATGTCATACTCATCTCTCACATTTGTTAACTTATCTAAAACTTACTTTATATATTTTCTTTAATTTTAATCTACAAGCTTTTCCCATCTTATTTTATAATTTTTCCAACACATTGCTTGATCTATTTCTTTAAATCCTTCATACATCATTATATGTCTTCATATTCATTATATTTTATCTTCTTATTGTGTCAGGTCTGCAAGTTACTCATCTATAACTTCATCATTCCAGCAATTCACCCATTTTCAACATGATGATGATGATAATAATAATAAAAACAAAAATACAACACCCCTATTTGCCAATTCCAAGGTGCCAACCCTGTGGATAGACATACCACATAATTAATTCCCCCCTAAGATTCCCCCAGCAGCAGATTCGACCGGCAAATCTGGAGCCAAACTCATCCCCGCAACGCCCCGGATCTCCATTCCCTTGATCAGCAATTTGGCTTTGAATCTTTTTCCTCTAACGCCAAACTATGTTCGTGCAGGGAAGACTCATATTTCCTACTCCTGGTTTGTCCCCGGAAGAAACACGCCAGGCTCGTGTCCTTCCCCGCCTTCACCTCTCATTCCCTGAAGTTAAACTTTTGAAAAGTGGGCTTTTCCCCAGGACGAGGCTCTTCAAACTTGGTGGTAAGTTTAAGACTTGTGGGCCTCCACTCCCAGAATTCCTGAGCTGACATGACTGGAGGAGGAATTCTGGGAGACAAGTCCACAAGTCTTCCAGGTGTCAAGTCTGAAGACCCCCCTCCCAGTATTTGAAAAGGCTGAGTGGCTCCTATAAGTCGCATGAAGCTTCTTTTCGGAGTTTCAAAGGGCAGCTGAAAAACGAAAGTAATGACAGGGAAGCCTGTCCAGGTTTTTGGTTTGGTTGTGCAAGAGTTTGTTCCTCATTTTTTTTAGATACTCAATGAGTTAGCAAGACATAAAATGTTGGCAGGATTCAGCTGTCACTCCCAGGTCAAGGGAGGGTCAGATTTAGTCTGCTTGGCCCAGCAGGTTATCTCTGGAGAAGGCGGGGGGGGGGCGGGGGTTCATTGCAGCACCTCCTTCCTCCCCAGAGAGGCTCACAGGGTCTTTGGCTGAGCAGGTTGGTCCTCCTCTTCCTCCAACTCAAAGTTCGGGGGGGGGGGCTTTGCCCCTTCGACCCTCTTCCTCAAGCCCAGGCACCTCTTTAGGGTGGAGGGCAACCTATGTGGCCTCTCAGGGCTGCTAATTTGGCCCTTCTGGTCTTATGGACCTCCAGCTCTTTGGCCACGTGGAGCCCCCCCACCCTTCAGCCTGGTCAGCTCAGTGACTTCTCTGGCTTCTTCTGGCCTCCAGCCCAGGTGCCTCTGGAGGGCTTCAGCTCTATGGTCCTACAGAGCTGCTGCTCTGGCCTTTGGTCCTCCTTGTGCNATGCAGATACCCTTCTCGAAAAAAAAGAAACCCCCTCCCCAAAGAAAGCCATTCCCTTCTCCCCATGACACCCCCTCCCCAGGTTGGCTTTCCTCCTCTTCCTCCCACAAAGAAAAAATTCATCCCCCCTCCTCAGCAACTTATTTATTCATATTTTTATTTAATTTATATGGACATCTAGCTTACTTGTCTGTGACTCCAACAAAACAGGATGGATGAAGCTCTTGGCCCCTCTGGGCTGCTTGTTTGGCCTCTTCAGGCCCTTCTGGCCCCTTGGGACCTCCAGCTCTTTGGTCCATATGCCTCTTCCCACCCCCACCCAGGGCTTCTGCTCTGACCTCTTCAGATGCCTCTGGAGGGGCTTCAGCTCTATGGCCCCAGAGCTGCTGCTCTGGCCTCTTTGGTCCTCCAGCTCTTTGGCTCCTTCTGGCCTCTTCCAGACTTCAGCCTGGAGGGGCTTCCAAGGGCCCGAGATGCCCAGCCGGGAGGGACTTCTGCCCCCTTGGCTCCCCCTCAGGGCTGCTGCTCTGGCCTCTTCCAGCCCTTCTGGCCTCCTCCGCTTCCAGCCCCGATGCCTCTGGAGGGCCTCTGGCTCTGCTGGCCTCTTCAGGACTTCAGCTGCCCTCTCCTCTCCTCTCCTCTCTCCATTATCTACCTACATACCTATTTATATCTGTCTGTTTCTAACTATCCTATCTATCTAATCTATGGATGGATGGATCTATCTATCTATCTATCTATCTATCTATCTATCTATCTATCTATCTATCTATCTATCTATCTATCTATCTATCTATCTATCTATCTATCCACTAAGAAATTAAAGTAAAATATACAAGCTCAGGCACACATGATATCTAAATCCATTTTCTTTCTCTCTGAGGCAATCCTATTGAGAAATTCTTCCTCTTCCTTGCAGTTGGGTCTTTGTATGGCAAAAAGGTTACCAAGAAACCGACTCCGTGGTGAGCTCAGTAACCACCAAGATGAAAGGTATCACCATGACCAACACCTCCAGCTCAGGACTCCGGGTTTGGGATGTGGCCGATTACATGATTCCATCTCAGGTGAGTCCATGGGGGTGAGTCCATTTTCTATCTCAGGTGAGTCCAATGTTGTGGTTTTGGCAGATTAGAAGGATTCCTTTCCTTAATCTCTACTAACAGAGTACAGTGGATCTCTTGGTTTGCAAGCTCTAGTTCCTGTTATGAGCCACTTCAAATGGTGATGTTTGGTTTCAATGAGAAGGCACTGATATTTTTTAGCTACCATGGTAACAACACTGAGTGAAATACAAGATAAGTGGAGAAATGTTTGTCCATCTGTCTCCAAATTGTCTCTGCAAGCTCATAGTTGTATTCGCTCCAAAATTCCTTATGTACTAGTAGTCTACATTTTTCTCCCTACTTAACCCCAGGATAAGTATATTTAAATTAATCTTTCACTTCTTATGGAAACAGATGGTCCTATCTAAATGATGACACTTTCCAGCAGCTCAACAGTGGCTGGAAAAATGTGGACTTGTAAGTAATGAGCGGTGAAATGTTTTTCTTGTATTCTGCAAAGATGCATCTTTAATTCAACAGGTGCTTTGATCCTAAAGGAAGGAAGTCTTAATGCTGCATTTTCAGGCTTTAAAGCCAAACGTCTTCACTATTTCAGCTCATTTTTCCATCCTTCTTCTTTCCTCTCCTTAGGCTGAGAACTCGGTTTTCATCATGACAAATATGATCGCCACACTGAATCAAACCCAAGGGCTTTGTCCAGAGGTAGGCTTATTATTAGATTTTGTGTATCTTTTCTCTGAGAAACAAAAGCAAGGATGTTTAAATTGGGATCAGAGTTCAGAAAGGGCCAGGTGATCCTATCTAGTCTATATCCCAGGTATCATTTGCCTTGTGTGCACTGGGAAACGATGTGCAGAGGTATAGGATAAATGGATAATTGCACAATTTCTATAAGTTGCAGAATATCTAAGTTACAACAGCACTGAAAAAAACCCGACCTACAACCAGTCTTCAAAATTACACTGCAACATCTCCACAATCAAGTGATCAAAATATGGATGCTTGGCATTCAGCATTGACTTAACAACTGCAGTGTTTTGCTTAAGGACTGTGACAAAGGGTTGTAAGATTGGGTGCGACTGTCACTGGACAACTGCCTTCCTTAGAAATGGAAATTCTAGTCCCCATTGTGGTCGTAAATTGGGGACCACCCATATTTTCAAGGCACTAGTAGCCGAAGTCAGCAGGGCATTCAAAGAGAACTTTGAACTGCAGACCAGATAACAGATTCTTTATTTATCTCTTTGCTGCTGTTCCTATCCAGTTCCCAGATAAGACCACCACGTGCAAGTCAGATGCAGACTGCAAAAAAGGCTATGCCAGCACCCACAGCAACGGTAGGGGTCATGCTTTGGATCTTGAGGGTCTCCCCTTCCCTTGAAAGAGGAGGAGGAGGAGGCAACAACCTTTCCAGCAGGAATTTTACAATGTTGCTTGCGAAATGTGAAATGGAACTGAACAGAAAATATTGTTTGGAGTTTCAGAAGTGATGCCTGGATAACATCTTATATGGGAAGGTCCATTTAATGACTCGCCATGGGGTGAAGTTTAAGGCTTCCTCTCTCTACTCCACATTTGTTGTCTTGAAATGATCCCAGCTTCCTTCCAACTTTTTGATGTCCATTCTGTATCCCTTCAGGTGTTCAGACTGGAAAATGCATAGTGTACAACCTTACAGATCCCTCCATTAAAACTTGTGAGGTCTTTGCTTGGTGTCCGGTGGAGAATGATAAGAACTTACCCAAGTAAGCATCTGAGAGGAGGAGGAGGAGGAGGAGGAGGAGGAGGAAGGCAATGGCAGGATGTGGAAGACAACTCTTCCGAGAAACAGCATCTTGCTGAATTCTTTGATGATGCCAGCTCCTTATCTTTATGTTTGGAATTACAATCTTGGCTTATCTCACTCAGGTTCTAGCAAGAAAACAAAATCAACTGTCCAAATAGTGTCTCAAAGGTGCTTTTTCAAAGGGTACCTGGATTGTGGGGTTTTTTTCCTTGAGGAAAACATTTCGTCTTTTGAAAAAACACCTTTGAGATAACCAGGACCTGGATGACTGAGAATCTCATAGACATTTGTTCAAGCGTTGCTATTTTGCAAGATTAATTGTGGATTGTCCAAGAAAACTGAACTAAAACAGACCTTGGTTTAGTGTTTAGCAAACCCTGCCCTCACATTTCATTGGATCTCAAAGTTCTTTTTGAAAGGGTGATGTTCGGTTTGAAATCAAGGTGTTTTATGGCGATGGGTAAGAATTGAAACATTGGCTATAATGAAAGCAGATTTTTTCACAAATACTTTTTCTTTCATCTCCCTCTCTTTTGCTCAATCGCTGCCAGGCCAGCTTTCTTGCGGGATGCTGAGAACTTTACCCTCCTTGTGAAGAACAGTATCTGGTACCCAAAGTTCAACTTTACAAAGTATGTGTATTTTAAAAAAATCTCTTTTGGCTGGAATTGGGGCTAGGGGGAGAAACTTAGGCAGTATCAGGACTGCAACAAATCCACCCCCATTGTTGGAGTCCTGACAGCCAGCCGATACTAAAATACATCATTCATTTCCCCCTTGACCCTGCTCTTCCCCCCACTCCCTGGATGTATATTCTCCAATGGGACACATCCATAGCCAAGAGTCATCAATCATGCTCTCCAGTAATAATCTTGCGCTCTGACAACTTTGGGCTGTGATTATCTAGGCACTTAAGGAATGCACTGTTTTCTCCCACTCTGTTTCTGATGTAGACTCAATAGTATGCTTCTCTGAGGTCTAATTTGGTATACTCCTTTGGTCTTTTTAGCTGCCGGGGGCTGCTGTGAAATACTTTTTGAAGTGTTTTTAAACACTAAAAGGTCTTTTTAGCTGCCGTGAAACACTGACACTATTTTGATGAAAAGACAGTTGAACCAGTGAGAAAGCACAACATATACATCGTGATGATAGACCTATTTGGGGGTTGCTTAGCACCTGAACATGGGCTCCTTTGGGGTTCATAAACCCATAAACCTCTTTTCTTATAGGAGAAACATTCTTCCCATCATCAATCGCACCTACCTCAAGGACTGTAAATACAACATCAAAACTGATCCCTTTTGCCCGATTTTTCGCCTTGGGGACATAGTTGAAGGTGCTGGTCAGAATTTCCAAGAGATGGCCATTGAGGTGGGTCTAAAAATGCATTGGGCCTGGAAAGGAAGAGCAATTTCATTTGACTTGGGTTTTCCTCGCTTCTGCCAAAGGCGGCACTCAATGGCTTGACGTATTGAAGGGAATTCAGAGCTGACCCACCAAAATCCACTGAAATTTGGAGCGATTAGCTGCATCGGACAGGTGCCGGTCAAGGGTGGTAGTAGTCTTTGCTCCTCTTTGATTGTCCTTTTGCAGGGTGGTGTGATGGGCCTGCAGATCCGATGGGACTGCAACTTAGACAAGTCGGCTTCTCGCTGTGTGCCAAAGTATTCCTTTCGACGAATTGACAAGAAGGATTCTGCTCATTCCGTTTCCCCAGGATACAACTTTAGGTAGGGCTGTTCGATCAGACAAAGCTGGAAGTTGGTGATGGGACATCACAGCTGGAACCGGGTGACTTGATGGCTCCAGAGGCTGATTTCATTTTTGCACCAAATGCAGATGCTTTTATCACTGGAGAATTTGATATCTGACATGATTTTTAGTGTATTTTGTTTTGGGTTTTTATTTTTATGATTTTCCCCTGGTTATTTTTACAGCTATATGCCGAAGTCGGTGAAGGTGCTACTGCTAGATAATGGGTTAAATATATTTACGAGTTTGTTTTAGCTGGGAGAAACTACTTGAAGTGGTATTTTGATTTTGTATGAATGTAGCAAATGACCTATAATTGACTAAACTTTTACTGAGGATATTATTTTGTAATAATTATGAAGTTCTTGGTGGTATACATAAATGGCCCATCAACCTTAGGAAGGTAGTGAGATTTAAAATATTTTAATTTTTTTTTGGGGGGGGGGCATATTTCTAGCATAGAAATGTCGCTGTGATGGTGTCATAATCATTGGATTGAATTTTACTTATTTTCTCTGGTTTAGGTTTGCAAAATACTACCGGATCTCTCCCAATATTGAGTGTCGGACACTCATCAAGGCTTATGGCATACGCTTTGACATTATGGTATTTGGTGAGGTAAGTTTTTTTGGAAATTGTATGATGTTTTGTAACTCTTGGAAAGTGGTTTCAGTTAGGAAATGTTGCTCTAAGCCAGTGGTTGGGCTTACCACTGGTGGACTGTGGCCCACTGGTGGTCTGCGAGAAAATTTGGGTAGTTCGCAGAGAAATGTCACCCCCAGAGCACCCCCCAAAGCAATCCAGGCTGCACGTGAACACAGCTAGTCTTTAGATTTTCGGCTCTGCTTAAAAGCAGAGCCAAACTTCCCTTAGGACTGAAAGTTCTATTATTCAGTGCAGACTCAGGTAGCCGATGGCAGAAACATAGATCTCTAAGTGAATCTGTGATTCTGTGAGCAACTCAATCTGCCTGCCTGCTTTGCCTAATTTGGGGTAAAGGTTGTGCTTTTTTACACAAAAAAATTAATATTTACATAAATATTTATAATATTTACATACAAGCCGTGTCCAGCCAGTCACATGATTCCCAAGCCACACCCACAAATTAGGCCATGCCCAAGAACTGGGTTGTTAAGAAATTTGAATCCCACTCCTGCCTCTGTGTGTTTGTGTGTGTGTATGAGAGAGGGAGAGAGATTAGATCAGATCTCTCTCTCTCTCTCTCCCACCAACGTCAGCAAGCCACCGTCAGTCAAAATTCATATTAGTGGTCCCTGAGATTTAAAATTATGAGTTTGGTGGTCCCTGAGGTCCAAAAGGTTGGTTACCCCTGCTCTAAGCCATTAATCATGACACATAAACCACCATCAAGAGTCACACATGCAACAAGTCAGACTACAGCTTTAGTTCATTGTATGAGTCAAAAATAGACAATCTGCAGTGTTCTTAAGGAGGTGTAGTAAAATATTTTGCTTCTATTCATATGTCTTAGGCTGGTAAGTTTGATATCATCCCTACTATGATCAACATTGGATCTGGCTTCGCCCTATTTAGTGTGGTAAGAAACTTTTATTTTTGTCTAGAGCAATTTTTAAAAATGTTCCTGGTCTTTGGAAGATTTCATTTCTCACAATGAATTTCTTGAAACCTCATCTAGACCACCATCCTCTGTGATATCGTTATCCTGTATTTTATGGAGAAAAGATACTACTACAGAGAAAAGAAATACAAATTCGTGGGAGATTACAAATTGGTAAGCTTGCCACTTCCCATTGGTTTTATATGGTTTGCGCTTTGTACCCAAGCCACTAAATTAAAAATAATCTTTTCCTATTTATGGGTTTTAGCTTTGGTCTTCAGAAGTAGGGAAAGTTAATTGCAGACTTGGCAGTGGGATTGCTTGTGGTATCTCCAGATTGCCCAAGAATTATAATTTGTGTGTGTGTGTGTGTGAGAGAGAGAGAGAGAGAGAGAATCAGTGTTGAATGAATCCAAGAATCTTGTTAAACAAAGAAGCTAAACTATTTTCTCGGAGTGATCCATTTTCTATTAATTGCTAATCTGTCAATTTGGGAGGAAAATGTCAGTCTTAATTCTGGGGTGTCCAAGCGTGGTAACTCTGAGACTTGTGGACTTCAACTCCCAGAATTCCCCAGCAAGCTATGTTTGGACACACTGGTTTCTCCCATCCTAAAAGCTGCCTTTGTTTTAGCAGGGAGACCATCCGTCGTACGCATCCCAGACAGACGTTCAAGACAGCTCCACAACGCGGTGATTCTTCACAAACACATCCTGCTCATTTCACCCGACCGAGGGAGGTCTTTCATCGGCAAGGAGGACCTGGATTTTCTCCTTGGGAAAGAGTGGATCTGTGATTTCCCCCGTCCCTCCTGGGCTCCGTCCAGCTTTGCTTCTGTTGGCGGCCTCCTGGATCAACCTTGAGAAAAGCAACGTCCTCCTGAAAAACCTTCAGCACTTTTTGGGTGCAGGGCCTGCCAAGCTTTGAGTAGTCCGAGATAATTTTGCATCGGATCTTCTTTGTGCCTTTCCCACCGTCCAGTTCATGCACAGATGGGGTGCAGGGTGAGGTGGTGGGACCAAGACAACTTCTTTCATATTTCTAGAATTGCCCGTTTCTGATATGCTCCCCTTTGTTACGTATCGCACCCCTCTTCATTTGGAAAAGGTGGAAAGATGTCACTTGTTTAGACACTTGTCTTCCATGGTCACCCTTTTAAAAAGAGCCACGTGGTGCAATTTGCAGTCTCTATTTTTGAAATGAAGCAAATCTTGAGAATTCGCGCCTGACTGTAATCCCAACCTGGAGATCCCCAGGATATTAAATAAATGCGACATGTTGACGTGTCAACTTCTCCCTCTCCAGCTTCTACTACTGTGTTCCTACTGCCCTGTTTATACCCATGCAAATTTAATATATAACTGAAAAGATAATGGCACTTTCCCTCTTTTAGGAGACAGGTGTAAGGCAGTATCGATGAGAATGATCTATTTTGCCGGAGAAAATAAAAGCATTGGGAAATATGATTTCTATTGCTTTTTTTCCCTTCATGTTCGTGAATGGTTGAGTTTGAAAACAGAGTGTCAAAAAAATACACCCATAATGAGAGTGGGAAGAGGGAGGCAGGGAGAATGAAGGAAGGAGAGACAGACCAGAAGGAAGGAAGGAAGGAAAGAGAAAAAGAAAGGAAGGAAAGAAAGAGAGGGTATAAGTATTGCTCTGGGAAGGTCTATTGAACATGAGACTAACTACTGAGCAAATTTACGTAGGTCTACAATTTCAGCCTCTTCTGAATTCTTTACATTTTTAGCCTGAATACAGAAAGCAGTCCTTAAGAAGTCTTTTTAAATCTGTATTTAACAGAAAGGTTAAATGCATTATGGTCAAATACCTCATAAAAGTGGAATGCATAGTAGGAAGCTGGAAGCTAGGAGGGCTGTAATCTGGTAGAAACTTGAGGCATTCATTGCTGATATAAAAATTAGCAGTTGTCAGGGATTCTTCAGCAGCAAAAGGTAGCCAAGCCTTATAAGAAGATGGCTTGAAAGACTTAACATTCCTGATTCTTAAAGTAGCATCATCACAAATGGCTTTACAGACATGCTGCAGACACAAAAATCACAATTACTCCAACCAATGCTTCTTCATAGCCCCACTCTCAACATTTCTTCGCCCATAATTTACACCATTCCTGGCCAGTATTTCAACTGTTGCAGGGAGCAGCGCATGGAAACATAACACAGCCCCCCCATTACGATTAGCCCTTCTCATTTAGCTTTTACAACAATGAATGTTACTGTCTCACAACCCCTTGGGGTTAGAATAAGAACAATGTTATGTTCCAAATGACTTGGCTTGCACAGAAGGAACCTGCCAGAAATATTCTGATGCACATATTTTTTTTTCCTTTTTCTTATTTAATGGAATGAGAACTTTTTAATCTTTTTTTTGAAACACGTTTTTCTTAAAAATGAAAAAAAAAAAAAGAACCACAGCAGCCTTTCCATGCGTTAATTCTTGGCTGCTTTTTTAAAAAGCAGATGCAAAGACTTGAGTGAGCCATATTACTTCTGAGCAAGGTTAATCTGTGAAAAAAGATTACGGGTGAGGTTCATAGTACGTCGAGGTCCCCTATGAATTGGTTTTAACAACAGTTCCCTCCCTTAGGAGCTGCGACTCTACTGGAATACATAATGCTGAAGTGTGGAGGAAAATAAAAGAACTACTCTTTCTAAGCGATTCGTAAAAGTGCTCAGCAGCAAAAAAAAAAAATAGTCTGGTTTTGGTTTAAATCCTGGGGAGTCTTGGAAAAACTGCAGAATCTCTGCATCCACCCTTGAAAGTTATTTGACTGAAAACATGCCAGCAAGCACCGGATGGCTACTGTTTATAAAACCCTGAATTTTGGGAACGTAGCTGTACAGTCACACAGGTATAAAGTATAGAATTATGATCAGTAAATACGAGCCTGGGCTTTGCCAGCCAAACAGACTGCGGCACCAAACAAACACAGATTGGCAATTTGTGCTTCAACGCAACCACGCAAACCATCTTCAAATGCAAATTGGCGATGCACGTCCCTTCCGTCTTTTCGCTCCAGACGAAGAAAAAACTCAAGAATCTTCCAAAACTCGCTCTTAAAATAAAATTCAATTACCTGCTCACAAAAAATGAAGCATTCTGCAAATACCACCCAACCCGTTAGTGTGAGATCGGTTTGGTTTCCATGCAATAAAAAGGATAGCAATAATAATAAATATTTTTAAGAAAAGAAACCCACCCGCCCCCAAAAGCAAGCATTTTCTTGATCCTCGTTTGGCAGGAAGCACCGTGGTTTAGCCGCCCATTGATATATTTAAAAAAAAATAAATTAAATTGGACCGTAGTTTTTGCAAAGGGTTCGGCCTGAGTAGATGTCGCTTTTCTTTCCAAACTTGGTTTTATTTTGGGTGAGTTTCTTTGTTTTGCTTTTTTATTTTCTCCCCGGAAATTCGGCATTAGGCTTCTCCAACCACCAGCCACCCTGAAGATGATAATCCTTCTCAGTTCCCAAGTTCTGTTTTTCATCAGCAGAGATCTTTTTGGAAGGTGAGAGGATGGGTTCTGATCTGTACAGCATGCTGTCATGAAAACTCTTTACATTTGGTATTTAGACAATGAACCAACGTCGTGGAAGGCAAACCGGGCTCCATTGCAGGACGCCCTCTTCCCGCAGACCCTTCTTGGGGAGCTAACCAGAAGCCCCCTTTCCAGGAAGGGCAAAGGGTGGGGTGTTTTTCTTCTTCTTCAAGAAAGCAGTTCGTCTTCGCTGACATTTGGCAGATCGTTGGTGGCACGGAAAGCCTCTTCGCTGCTTTGTTTTCTGCTTTGAAAGGAAGGCAAAAGATTGTCGAAGCCAAAAAGTTTTGTCCTTAACTCAAAGGAAGGAAAGATTGTAATGCTTTGGGGGGAGGGGAAGGGGGGAGCAATGATAAATTTTATTTCATTTGGATGGCATGCTCCCTGTAGGAAGGAAAATCTAGGGGAAATTTCTCCAACCCCACTTTTTCAAGTTTTAAGAGATGTTCAATCTCAAGGAAAAAAGGAAGGAAGGAAGGAAGGAAGGACAATAGGGAGAGAAGAAAGGATGGAAGGAAATAAGGAAGAAAGGATGGAGGGAAGGAAGGAAGGACAAAAGGGAGAGATGAAAGAATGGAAGGAAAGAGGGAAGAAAGGAAGAAATGGAAGGGAGGGAGGGAAGCTATGCACTTACATCAAGTAAGTCTGTCGGTCTGGTGCAGACAGACATCTTTCTTCTCTTCTACTCCCTTCAAATGGATTCCCAAAAGATCTTTTCCTAATCATGGATTTTACCAAGATCTAAGAAGAGAAGATATTTCCGCATTTACGTCAAGCCGTCCTCAAATCACAACTTTTCCAATCATGACTGAATGAACAGGTTCTCTTTTTTCCATTCATCTCCTTTGTTGCCACGTCCTTGGAGATCTCTCATGTTTAGTGTAATCATTAAATATATCAATTCAGAGGATCTTTCCAAGATAGAGAGGTAAATTGCCTTTCAGGTATTATGAAAAAACTTCCCAAGGAGAGAAGCCAACTCCTGGTCTCAGGGATCTTAACAAGCCAGAAATAGACCCAAAGGAAATGGCAGAGGAAGAAGGGAAGGGATAAATATGGCACAAGTATTTCTGAAAAAGACTTTCGATTTTAAAAGAAAGGTGAAGACTGTGTTCCAGTGAAATTAAAAACTAGGCAGTGGGTAACTCTCAAAGAATGGCAGATAAAATCCAGAATTATTTGGGAGTTTGGCTTGGCTTAGGATTTTCTTAAAAGTTGCATCCACTTTTCTGCACACAACAGCCCTTTTGTGCATTAACAGGGTATACAGATAGTCCTGGACTGTTCATTTAGTGACTGTTCTAAGTTACAATGGCACTGACTTATGACTGTTTGTCACCCTGTGATCACATGACCAACATTCAGAAGCTTGGCAGATGGTTCCTGTTTATGATGGCTGCTATGACGTTGTAACTTGGAACAGTCACTAAATGAACCATATTCTTGAAAACACCTAGGCAGCCTTCATCAATCTCTTGCACAGGGTAAATCTAGAATTTGGCCAGATGAGTCCATTATTCCCATTTGAAGCACTTAGTCAGCACTCTGGCTCTCCGCAGAGACCAATAATGGTTTAATGGCAAAAGCCATTACCGAAATTGGAGCTGATTTGAAAGACGTCGGATCGACACTCCCGAAAGGTTGGCGGTGCGCCAACTGCGGGATGGGATATTCGAAGCCCACTCACCACGGTGGCTAAGCTGGGGATGTGCTTGATCGAATTCTCCACCTCTTCTTCCGTCACCTCGATGAGCGTGCAATTTTCATCTTCGGTGGGCAGCGGTTCGGTGCCATTCTTAGTGACCCACAGATGCAGCTGGGGGCACGGATAAGGTGGGGGGAGGGAGGGAGGGAGGAAGTGAGGCAATGAAACGAAGTTAAAAAGGAAAAATAGAGGGAAAATGCCATCCTAAGCAGGATGGCGCTTTGGCACATGTTAAAACTTCCCATCTCCACTATATTTAGTCTCTACTGTTTTCAGGAAACTGAGGATGGCCTGGAAGTTACCTTAATTTCCGGGATGGTGATCCTGGATTCGGGTTTTTTATCCAGCATCTGGGTTATTAGATCCTTCAGTTCGTCAGAAATGTCTGGTCTTGGATGAGAAAGAGAGAGAGAGAGAGGGAGGGAGGGAGAATTTATTTCTGCTTGCCCCTCAAAGGATGTCAGAGTGAATAACTTGAATTGTGATTGTGATCAGAAACACGGCCTTCCTTCCTCCCCCAGATCTGAGCTGATATGATTCCTCCCAGTGGTGCTGAGAATTTGTAATGCCTCTAAAAGCATCAATGCATCTATTCAACGTGGGATCCAGCCATACACCCCCCTCCCTGTTGAAGGAGCCCTTTCCAGAATTCAAAGGACCCTTTGCAAATCGGGAATCGCCTTGGTCACCCCTTGATTCTGCAGGAGATTGCAGGATTCTTACTTACTGGTCCGGAAATTCCAGCATTTGGCTCTTGATTTTGCTGTGCAGACTGAGGATCCGCTCATCCATAAAAGGACACTGGGAAGGATAAGAATATCCCAGAGAGATATTATGGCTGGCACAGATTGTGGAAGGATAGAGGAGAAAGGGGCTGGGTTCCCCTTCGAATCGCATTGTGTGGGTGTGACAGAACAATTCTACGACAACCTGAGCCGCAACTGGGTCACCTACAAAAGGGTTTAACATCACATTCCTGGGGTGTATTGATCAGTTGTGGTGAGGGAGCTGCCTTGCTCCATAAAAGAGGCATATTAATCACAACAAACTAAAAAGAAAGTGTATTTTCATGGAGTTAACAAAACTAGATTAAAAACTACACATTCTGCAATCTTGCCTGCTTGCAGAATTGTACACATTTGAGTTTTAACACATTTTTTAAAAAGGAATTTCAGCCTAGCAGAGGAATTGGACAACTCAAAGGAATGGGAAAATGAGAAAACCACAATTGAGAGAGCCACTCATTTCTGCCTGACTTAATTTCCATTATTGAGAGGTTTGGATTCTGTAAACTGGATGCTTTCTTTGGCCTGGCATTAGACCAACGGAAAAATTGGCGAACAGATAGAAAATGAGGTTTGATTACCTGTCCAAAGACAAAACAGTACAGTGTGATTCCCATTGCCCAGACATCCAAAGCCTTGGAGAAGGAAGGAAGGAAGGGAGGGAGTGGTAGACACAGAGAGGGAGAAAGGGGGAGAGAAGGGGAGGAGAAAATGGGGGAGGGGGAGAGAGAGAGAGAACATTCACTTTTAAAAATGCTTGCTCTTTGCTTTATTATCATGTATACTACTAGGAACTGGATGATATTTGGCCTCTTTATACAGCAATGTCTCTATTCCACTTTCCAAGGCTGGCATAGTATTATTATAGTGGCATATCAAACCAGTTCTACAGGGAAATAGGGGATCTGCCATAAGATCTAGTGATCTGCCTTAAGTTGATCCTAAGATCAGACAGCTTCATAGTCGAGGCACGGACACAAATCCCCAAGCCGCCGACTCACCTTAAATCATGGCTGGGCTCACCTATTGTGCTACTTTAAGGTTTGTTTTAACCAAACTTTAACTATTGTTAGGATTTACACATCACCCTCAGCCAAAAATCGCAGAGTGACAGTTTGTTTTAGGCCAGGTTTGCAGACCATGTCATCTTGATTTACAATCCAGTTCTAAAAACCTTTTCAATTCCTACCCGATGCTAGAAAAACACACTAAGTTGGGAACACGCATGCTGTTTGCCCTTCCCTCCGCTTACCTTTCCTGAAAATATTTTTCTGGTTTCAGAGAGCGTCTCTGGGGCCATAAACGCTGGCGTGCCCACTGTGTTGGTTAAGAGGGCGTCCGATCCTTTGAATTCATTGCTCACGCCAAAATCGGCAATTTTGATGTGACCGTCCTCTCCCACCAAAAGGTTGGATGGTTTAATATCCCGGTGGATAATTTTTTGGTAGTGTACTGTGGAGAAACGTTACATGTGAGACGTTCAACTTCTTCTGGTGTCTGGTTTGCAAAATAAGGACAAGGGAGCAAGCAGTTCCTATTTATTACAACAAAAGGCTACACAGAAGAAGGTTACTCTTCATGGGTTCAAAAGATGCCATCTCCCATCTTCCAAAGCCCAGCCTTGGGACAGAAAATAGGCTCCCACACTCAAGTCTGGCTTGGGGTTGAGCTGTGTGTGTTTTTTTTCTACACACTCACAATATTCAATGCCTTTGATCAGGTCTTGGAAATAGAATCGTGCCTGGTCTTCAGTTAGAGGTTTCAGGTTGGGAACTTCCATCACTGGCCTGCAAAGAGAAAAATAAACGTCAGAATCGGGGAGCAGTCTTTAAACTAGGGAGTAGCAGCTTTTCCTTGAGTCCATAACACGTGGTACCTGCAGTGTTTTTATTTCCTCAGGAGCAAAACAATTGGCTAAACAGGCAACACTGGCATGGCATTCAATTGTAAAGCATGGATTTGCTCACCCCATTGAGCCAAAAATATACAAACCACCTTACGGCTGGTGCAAAGTGTGGGCTGTTGTGGTTTCTACAAGTCATAGTAAACGTGGTTAGTTCAGGGCTCCAATAAGCAGAGACAGCTGTTGCGAAAAATTGTAAGTCATATTGTAGTCCTCGTCGGGAAATAAAGAGCTTTTAAAAGAGAAAATCTATGGCAGTGTTTTTCAACCTTGGCGACTACAAAATGTGTGGATTTTAACTCCTAGAATCCTCCAGCCATTAAGATGTATAAACTTCAGTTCCAAGAATTCCCCATGGTTAGGGAATTCTAGGAGTGGAAGTCCACAGTTTTTAAAGTCACAGAGATTGAAAAATCTTGCTACAGGGAGTAAAATGCTTAGGGCAGCAACATGGGTTACGGGGGAGAATAAAGCCCTGATTCCCTTCATTAGCTGCAGCTGGGAAAACAAGATATAAAGGGTGTTTGTGCACAGCATCTTGCTGGAAGCAAAACATGCATTATCTTTCTTTGTCTAGTCTTATCTGGGTTCTGGTATCCTCCCAACTGTCTGTGTTTCATTATCTTTTGAAGTCTGCAATTCTTTATCCTGCCCTGTCTCGTTAATTGCTGCAGTTGTTGGTTTATGTCAGTTTTTATTGATAATTTATATGTACTTTGGGTTCAGACTGAATTTCTTCCCTTTAAAAACTGTTCTTGGGAGAGTTTTTTCTCCAGCCGATGATAACTGGACACTGGGGGGCCAAATTGGAGAAATTAAAGGGACTTTACCTACTTTTGTGACTTCATTGTTTTTNAAAAAAAAAAAAAAAAAGAGACAGGTCATTAATTATAAGGAGAAA
Organism: Laticauda laticaudata; assembly: GCA_004320025.1. Lineage (NCBI taxonomy): Eukaryota > Metazoa > Chordata > Lepidosauria > Squamata > Elapidae > Laticauda > Laticauda laticaudata. The sequence goes on from BHFT01026106.1 coordinate 17,904, forward strand.
CATTTATATAAGAAAAATATCCCAAATAATTGACTGGGTCAATCAAACCCTTTGGCACGGTTCCTATGATCTATTCAGCCCCTGGTTGATCTACTTAAAACTCATGACAAGTTGGTCAGCAAGTCAATGGTTGGGGGAGGAGTAGATAGGCAGGGTGGGCCTATATTAAGGGGTTCAAATCCCTCCTGACTTCTAATAGAGGAACGGCCGGAGGGAATAAATACACACCTGGCTGCCTGAGCCAAGAATTGTGTTGGGCTCCAAAATCAAATTTAATTAGGGAAACAGCAACACGCAACAAACACCAGATGGCATGAGGAGGGATGGAAATACGGAAGGGCCGTTTGCCACTTATTTTTGTCTTGCTTCCATCTGGAACCGGGCCCCGGTGTAGGAAGCGTGTTGGAGAGGCTGCCCTGCAGTGTCAAATGCTGCTTTTCTTTTATCCACGCAGAATCCTCGGCTAGGCTGGATGAAGGAAGGTGGTGCCGCAAACAGCCTGTCCTTTCAGACCAAGGTTAATGAAACAATCCGGGTTTCAATTTTGGATCCTCAAAGCAGGAATTCCAGATGAGTTTTGCCTTTTTGCTTCTCCAGATCCACCGTAGTATTTACAGCAGTTTTCTCAAGGTGGACTTCATCTCCCAGGTGGACTTCATTTCCCAGAATTCCCCAGCCAGCATAGGAATTCTGGGAAATGAAGTCCACCTGTCTTTATTTTTTTTAAATAAACTTTACATTTTATTACATTAAAAACAAAAATATATCACTCAATAACAGCTATTTGTGGTGCTTATCATACAACAATCATTTGTGCAATATTTACAGGTGTTAATTTGTACATAATTATATTCTTATTCTATCTATATTTAATAATTACCTATCCTTAATCTGTCTCCGATCTACCCAGCTATACCATTGTTTCCATACCTTATAAAATATTGAAGCTTCCTTATCTTTTAAACTCAGTGTTAATTTATCCATTTCAGCACAATTCATAACTTTTTGTATAACCAGTTCCTCTGGGGTGTATGTGGCTGTTTCCAACATTGGGCAAAGGAGATCCTGGCAGCAATCAATATGTCTAATAATAAGTATTTTGTGCTCTTTACATATTATTTTTTGAAGATCCTCAATAGGAAGAAGTCCACCTATCTTTAAATGGCCAAGCTTGGAAACTCTGATTTAGAGCAATGCACCAACAAGGGTTGCATCCTTCTGAAATCTTGAGATCCTTTGCCCCTTCAAGGTTGAAGACAAGCCAGAAGGAATGCAACCTTTTGGGGGCAGAAGAAACTCTCTTCCCTCCCTTTTCAGGGTATCAAAAGAAAGACAAAATACAATGGCTTACCCATGTATAAGTGATCTTCGGTGGGGTCATCCAGTACCTGCCAGCAATGAGGAAGACAAAATGGGATACTGTATCTTAGCTACACTCATGCCATGAAATTCCCCTAGTAAACATAGATTTGAATGTTGGAAACAGAAACTTCTCACTAACTTCTGGCCAATCTTTCTGGTGGCTGAAGTGGGTCCAGAATGGAAACCTATCCGCTCACCCACTTCTCCTGTGAAATGCCACCAGACTGGCATGCGATACCCCAACGCTACAGGCACATTCTGGAAACACAACACCCCCTGCCTCCAGTTTCAAGGTCAGCCTCACCTCCACCAGCTTGACAATGTTTGGGTGGTCCAGCTTCTTCAAGATGGCGATCTCTTGGTAGACCTGCTCAATGGGTCCTCTGGGTTGGCAGAAGCCTTCCAGGGGCAGTTTTGCACCCCGGGGAGGAGGCCGGCCTAAGGGAGAAGATACGGAGGTGATGAGAAGGGGTGGAACCTACCTGAGATCAGTGCCGATGGGGAAAACCAACTTGGCCCCAATGTCCAATTATCCTCAGCTGGAAATCAAACTCTTAAAATAGTTTACGGAGGGAATAAATGCAGTCCGCACCCAAAGTAAAGTTAATTTGAAATAAAAAACCAAACATAAACCACACTGAAGGAATTAATACAGTAGACATGTAGATGATTAACTGCAGACTTCTACCAGATAACGCAGCCACCCCAGTTGGGAGGAAGCCAAAACACAGATAAGCTCCGACAAGAATAAAACACATTTTGCTTCCACCACTGGGCCATGCACAGTTTGTTCTTTGAAACAGTCCTCACAACTGCAGCCCATGAAGGGGATCAGGGCCTCTTCCTTCCCCACAGACCACGCCATTCATGTTTCTCCCTTATCCTCTCTTCCCTGCATGCCCTAGGATGAAGAGCGGATGGGCCTGGGTCTTCCTCTGACTTGTGCCCTTCCTCAGTTTCCTCCACAACCTCCAGAGCCACACTTCCATTCTCTGTCGGTTGTTCTTCCTCTCCCTCGGAGTCAGATTCCAACGGAGGCATGACAGGTTTGGTCAGCCTTAGAAGGTAGACCAGGCAGGAAAGATCACCAGGTAAGCAAATTTTATTTTACAGTAGCAGAAATATGCAAGTCTGAAAGTGCCATTCTTCCATCCCCCGTCTCCTTTACAGCCTGAGAAACTAGAGTCTCTTCTGAGCTTCTTTCTCCAACCATTATGTAGCTGAGGGCTAAGCTGTCTCTTATCTAAGTGTCCTCCCAAGGCCATTCCCACATGCCATTTACAAGCTTGGATTGAGGATGGTAAAGTAGGGACAATCCCTATCGGGCCCAACAAATTGCTTTCTTCCCCTCACCCCCTTACCTTCCCCCATTACCAACATCTGCACATCCCAACTTACGTGGGAAGCCTGCTTGTCTCATCAGCTTCTTCTTCGAAAGCACTTTCATTGCCTGCAGGAGGCAAGGAGATTGTGTTGAGTTGCTGGGGAACAAAACAACTTTGCAACACAACCCAAAAATTAATTGCTGGTTGCTCCAAAATGGTTTTCAATTTGAATTCTACACTGCTTGTTCTTTCTAGGGTATTCTAGATCTGCACTGCAAATTATTCTAGGAATAAAACCGATACACAGGATTAAATAAAATTAAATTCCAGTGCTGTGCTAAAATTATGGATTCTCCCTTACTGAAACTCATTGCCTAACTCCACCCTCTCCTTCCTTTAGTTCAAAAACTTCCTTCTCCTTTTTCTTAGGTTGAATCGAGTCAATCCGTAGCAGCTAATGAGTGCTTACTCACATAGTAAGTGTTGTCATCTTCATTGTATGCCAGCTTCACAACACCGTAGGAGCCCTTTGAAAAAAAAAAAAACCACACACACACACANGGAGCCCTTTGAAAAAAAAAAAAACCACACACACACACACAGACACACACACACACAAACGGTAGGTGAAGAAAACAGGAGGGAAACTCTTATTTCCCTAAATGTTGCTGGAATGATTGACAAGTTCTTTTTATTGGTATGTTTATTTACAGAGGCAGAAGGTCAGACGGTGTCCCCCCCAAATACGCAACAGCTATGCAAGGACTTGTGTGTGTGTGTGTGCGTGTGCATGTGATTACCTTTCCAATTTCATCCTTCAGAGTGTATTGATTGAGCTGCACACAATCCTGAGAAAGATAAAAAACAGGGGCAGAATGAAGGACCAACATCGATAGCAAAACAACCTGCCATTAAGCCACAATTCTTTCTCTTCCTCCCCCTTGGGGATCATAAAGCCTCCTCCATTCGCACAGTTAAGTTCCTGCTACTTGTTTCCATAGAAGCCACCAACATGTGGTGTGTGGGTGTGAGTACACACTCACACACACACATATAAACAGAGAAGCATCTGCCAGGAATGAATTGCCCAGGACTCCGGCTACTGTTATTCCCAACCTTGACTTCAAAACAACTTGGAAGACATTCAGCTGCCTACATTTAACTTATGCACTTATCACCTGGCTATTTATATTTTTATATTGATATTTGTTTATACTTGCAAGTCGCCCTCGAATTACAACCACAAGGGAGCCCAAGGTTTCTGTTGCTAAGCGAGGCGTTTGCTGAGTTGGAGAAACCGGATTCGGCTTAGCAACGCGTGGTTAATTGAACAGCTGCAGAGATTCCCTTAACCCATGTGGTGAAGAAAAGCCGCAAAATGGGCCAAAACTCACTGAACAAATGTCTCACTTAGCAATGTAAATTTCGGGCTCTGTTGTGGTCTAATGTCTAAAATGGATATCTCAGAACTGTCATTTGCGACAGATGGACAACTGTGTCAATGTTCTCAGTAAATAAATAAACATAAAATGAATACATTTGCTTGATATGTTTCCTCCTTTGATAGCTGGGAAGAACCAAGAACAACAACAACAACAAAAAATGGCAGAAAAAGAAATGGGGGTTTCCAAGCCCCCAGACCCTTCAGCCTTTGGGAACAACTCTGCAGTTTTAAGGATCCTGGGAGAAGAAGACAAAAAATAGCCCCAAGTCCAGGAATGCATTGGACGCTACTCTTCTCCTTGACGTAGAGGAGCTAATGCACCGTTCGATCGTGTCCGTCCTTTGCTTCAAATGCAGTGGGCTTAATTGGAAGGGAAGTGGCCAAGAAAGCCTCAGGCACTCCTTCTGCCAAGGATGAAAGGTGTGGCTCCACTCACCACTACCTGGAGCCTTAATGGCAGAAGATACATTGCCTGCAAGGTCTCGGAATCAATGTTTGCCAACCTCGGCAGCTTTAAGAGGTGTGGACCAACTCTCAGAATTCATCAGCTGGGTTTCTTTTCTGTTTTTCTATCTTTCTTTCTTTTTCTTTCCTCCTTTCTTTCCTTTCCCTTCCTTCTTTCCTTCCTTCCATTTAATCCACCCATCGACTATCTTCTATCTATCTATCTATCTATCTATCTATCTATCTATCTATCTATCTATCTATCTATCTATCTATCTCTACCTGTCTACCTACCTACCTACCAATCTACTTATCTACCTATCCATCCATATAGCTGCCCATCTTAGGAAAAGTGAACTGTATACAGCATAAAAAGGTTATAAAACGGTACTAATAGTTCCAATTATTATTGGTTTTTCTTTTCTTTTTTCCTCAAATCTTCTTCTCATATTTTTAAAATAATTCAGCGTACTTTTTTTTTAACAGTTCCATTTCTTAACAATATACTGGAAAAAAATAGCCATACAATTCTCTGTAACTTTGTCATACGCAGAGTATGTATTTCTGCATCCTTTTCTTCCCCTTTCTCATTCCTCTTTTGCATTCTCCCCCACTTTTCCTTCTCCTTTTCAAAACGATGAGCAGACGCAACAAACCAAAGGTGGGATTCAGCCGGTTCTGACCGATTCTGGAGAACCAGTAGCGGAAATTTTGTGTAGTTTGAAGAAACGGCCAATCCCACCTCTGACTGGCCCTGCCGACTCCATCTATTCTCTGCCTCCCATCGAGACCCAGTTGATCAGCTGGGTCTCCTTTGGTTGCCCTGCACGGGAGAATGGAGCTGGAAAGCAGGTTAGTGGGGTGGGGAGGGAAGGGAGACTTTGCCGTATATCCTTCCCCTGCCACGCCCACACCATGCCCACCATGCCACGCCCACAGAACCGGTAGTAGACATTTTTGAATCCCACCACTGCAACAAACTATGTTCCAAACTGTCGAGAACAGTTTCCTTCTCTTACCTGCAACCCTGTGATGGACACTCTGTGGGACTCGATGGTGGGCCTCCGGGGCAGACGCGGGGAGGAGTGTGGGGAGGTAACAGGGGAGTAAGGAAGGGAAGGATAAATGTAGCGGCCGTTGACCCCCATGTTCCCGCTGGGGGACTGGACAGAGGGAGACCTTTCCTGCAAGGACAACTTGCGACTTGAAAGGTTGACTTTGATCCAAGGTTCCCTGGTGTCCCTGGAGGAAGTCCTTGAAGGGTCAGCCGGTCTTGGTTTTCCGAGGTCTTCAGGGGTGAGAAGGCTCTGCTCCTCTCCTGGCTCCATGGGTTCCTCATCCACCAGCTCCTCCAGCTGACCTGGGGTGGGGCTGGGGGGAGCGTCGTACTCCGCAACCACCCCGAAGGACTCCATGGTGCTCCTTGAAGAGGTCACATTTTTAGTTCTGTTGAGCAGGAAGGCTCCTCTTGCGCGAGGCCAAGGGAGTCACGGCAGAGGAGGAGCGTTGCGGGGACAGGCCAGATGGGAGGCACACGGGAGCATTATGGGCTGTCCAGCTGAAGGCCTATGCTGCGAGAGCTGCTGGATCAGGACGAAGGAGAGACAAGACCAAGCAGGTGAAGTTGAGATGGACAACAGGCAAAGCCAAAAACTACAACCGGCAGAAGCTGTAATGCCCGGGTTCACATAAGACGAATCAAGTGTATCATGGCTTAGAACGAAGTATTTATCCGGCCGATATGGGGGTTACAACATGAAACCGTGATCTGTGTAGCTCTTGGTGCTTTCTCAGCTTGGTTGCTTGCTTGCAGACGTTTCCTAACCCAACTAGGGAACATCATCAGAGTTTGTTAATGGCAGTGATGATGTTCCCCAGTTGGGTCATGAAACGTCTGCAAGCAAACAACCAAGTTCAGAGAGCACCAAGGTCCCCATAGTTCTTTTCTTTTTCTTCCTCCTCTTCTTCCTCCTCTTCCTCCCCCCCTCACTCATAAACCCAACTCTCTTCTAACACTGATGATGTGGCCTAGTTGGGCCATGAAACGTCTTCAAGAAAACAGCCAAGCTCAGAGAGCATCAAGGACCCCATAGTTCTCCTTTCTGTTCTCCTTTTTCTCATTCTCTTTTTCCTCCTCCTGCTCTTCCTCTTCCTTCCTGCAAATTCCACTCTCTTCTAGTACTGATCATGTTACTTATACTGGGTCATGAAACGTCTCCAAGAAAACCACCCAGCTCAGGGAGCACCCAGGATTCCACAGTTCAACCCTGAGCTCCTGAGATTCTCTTCTATTGGAAGCCCTGATCTGAGAGCTGAACCCGCAGGAAAAACCTGAGGAAAATGCAACTCAGTCAAGGAGCCTTTCTGTATTTTCAGAATTGCAATTGTGAGAAGCTACAGTCAAGCATATCTCAGGGTGACAGTTTTTTTTTTTTCTCACGCAGATTTTAAAAGTAAAATAAAACAAACTCATTTCTGCTTCTCTCTAAACTGCGAGAAACTATAAGCAGTTACTAGAAATACACGAGGAGCAATTTCCTTAACGCTTTGAAGAGGAAGCTAAGGACTCCTCAAAGTTAGAACCACCCTTAAAATGCTTGTTTAAATTCCACCCTCAGGCCAAGCAATTCTGAATTGCGTCAAGACAAATACCCATTAGATTAATTCATAATAAGTGAGGAAAGCAATGTGGGCAGGTGAGTGACAGGTGCCAAGAATTCTTTTATCATCTTTTTCCTGCGCACTGAACACTCACCTTGTTCCTCCTCGCTCAGAACAGGTGACTGACAGATTTACCACTTACCTCCCCTACTTAATTTTTTTTTTTAAAAGCAATTTCTAATGAAACAATTTAAAAAGAGAGAGAAATCTCTTTGCCTTGTGCAGACTATCGCTGGGTATTCGGGCCTCAGTTTTCAGGCAGAGCACATCAAGTTTAAGAGGCATCGAAGGCCAGAGAGATCCTGAGGTTTGGGCAGAAGGAAACTGGGGTTCCCATGGATTTTAGACTTTCAGGATACAGCTGGAAGAAAATGAGGTTTTCCCCTGTGTTCTATTTAGCAAGAAGGCTTGGGAATTATGCAGACATTCAGAAGGGGGGGGGGGAATGCTTGTAGGAAAATTATCTNGGGGGGAAATGCTTGTAGGAAAATTATCTGAAATTAAAAGAGAAGCTGGGTTATAAAACAGCCTTTTGCTCTGAACTGATGGCCTCTGACGACTGCTTTTACAGTTGGGATGAGCTGGAAAACTCCCCACTATAATGCTCTCTCTGTTCTCCTTATAAAGTTCTAAAATTTCCCCAAAGCCATTATGCAGATGCTTAAAAGCAATTCAGAGAGAATGAGAGCAGAGATAATGAAGCATAATGAAAAGACTTATCCAGGCTGAATTAAGGATGACATTCAGTTACAGATCAGAAACTGGGGAGAAAAGACAGGCTGGCTTGATGGAATATTGCTGAACCATGGTTTGTTTCCATTGTGATCCAGTCCGTTGATATGGCACTGGATGGAAGCTAAGGAAACCGAGAATGTCTCTCAATGCACCCATTGGGCCGAATCAGGTTGCTTAACCACTATTCATGGAATCAACCACAGGTTCTAAACACCATCGCCCATGATGGCTGGGAAATTCTGGGAGTTGAAGTCCACCCGTCTTCCAATGGCCAAGGTTAAGAAGCACTGCCTTAGAGAAACAGGGGGTCTCATCCTAGGTCTAGGGCAAGGGTCTTCCAACTTGGCAGGTTTAAGACTTGTGGGCTTCAGCTCCCAGAATTCCTGAGCTAACAAGACTGGAGGAGGAGGAATTCTGGGAGTTGAAGTCCACAAGTCTTAAACCTGTCAAGTTGGAAGACCCCTGATCTATCATCTATCTATCTATCTATCTATCTATCTATCTATCTATCTATCTATCTATCTATCTGTCCATCCATCCATCCATCTAATCTAATCTAATCTATCACCTATCTACCTATCATCTATCTCCGTACCTACCTACCCATTTATCTATCAATCTATCATCTATGACAAAGGCCTTCAAACTTAGCAACTTTAAGACTTGTGGACTTCAACTCCCAGAATTCCCGAGATAACATGACTGGGGGGTGGGGAAAATCCTGGGAATTATTGTCCACAAGTCTTAAAGCTGTCAAGTTTGAAGACCCCCCTGGTCTAGGACCTCAAAAAGCTTTCCGAGATCTCTTTGGGAGTTCCACTGTTGGTCAAAAGTGGGGAATTCTGGGAGCTGGGATTTGAGAATGCTGGCTAGGGAATTCTGGGAGATGGAAGTCCTCCCGTCTTAAAGTTGGCCAAAGTCGGATCACGCTGCTTTAACAGAGGCCGTTGGAGAAAGCAACCGCTGAATGGAGGTCGCCTTGAACCGCGCGGCCTTTTGGTTTGGTCGGCCCATCTTCTGGCTATCTGCATGAAAAAGGGAGAAGACATCTAGATGGGTCCTTCTCTGCAGACCTGGGGGAGGAAAGGCAGGCAGCCTCTCGTGAGGCTGGTCTTTTCGGGAAGGTGCAAAGTTTCCTGGCTCTTGAAGGGTTGAGCTACACCTGCCAGAAGTGGTCCTCCCGAGTTGCAAGCAAGCTGTGGCTTCCAAGTCCTCCTCCTCCTGCTGCTCTACCTTCTCATGCGGGAACGTTTTCAGCCTTCGGCTCGTCTCCAAGCCCGCACAGAGCCTGAAACTTACATTCCAGGAGGCCTCCTCTTTTCAGGCCCACACGCTTGGGGAGAACATACCTCCTTGCGACAATGAAGTCTGGCGAAGCGGGGGAAGACCGAAGGGAAGGGGAACAAAAGGCCTGGCCTTCAACTGTCCAAGCCACATGCCTTTGCTTCCCTGCGCTCCCTCCCTCCCTCGCCAGCCCAGGGAATGTGGGGAATCTGGAGAGATAAGGCTTTGCGGCTTGCAAAAAAAATAAAAAATAAAAATGGGGGGGGGGGGGCTGAACTCCCACCTGTCTNGGAGATAAAGCAGGAGAACAAGGACAGAGAGAGAGAGAGAGAGAGAGAGAGAGAGAGAAGCAACTTGGAAGGAGGCGAAGCACAAGGAGGATCTGTGTCAGATGTGTCTTTTTCTTTCTTTCTTTTTCCTTCCTTTCTCCCTCCCTCTCATCCTTATTTCCTTCCTTCCTCATTTTTACTGTATCTCCTCCCTCCCTCCCTATCTTCTTTCCTTCCTTTCCCATCTACTTCCTTCCTGCTTTCCCTTTCCCCTTCCTTTCTGTCCCTTTTCCCTTCCCCTTCCTTCCCTCCCTCCTTTCCCTTTCCTTCCTTCCTGTCCCTTTCCTCTTCTCTTCCCCTTCCTTCCTTCCCTCCCTCCTTTCCCTTTCCCCTTCCTTCCTTCCTGTCCCTTTGCCCTTCTCTTCCCCTTCCCCTTCCTTCCTTCTCTTCCTCCCTGCCTCTTGTTGCTTCTCCCATTTATCCATCCCAAATTCCAGCTTCCTGGAACTTCTCATGCCTGCTGCAGGATCCAATCCTGTTCTGGAGAATTCAGAAAGAGCCCGGTTGCTCCAAAGCCCCCACACACACACCAGCCACACTGTGTTGCTCTCAAGGACCTGAACCGGAGGCGTGTATGTACGTAGAACTGCACAGAAGGTACATTTTTGCAGATCAGGAAACAAGCCTCAAGGCTGCTGGAAAATAACAGCAACGATAACAGCAGCAGCTTTGGCTCCTAAAAGAAAGCCAGGACTTAAGGAGCGAGTCCAAAGAGAAGAAGGAGGTTATTTCTGAATTTTGTGCCATTGTGAAGAGGAGGAAGATTTCTGAGCCAGAGGCACCGGTTGACAAAAGCCATACGCTTCCTGAACAAACAAAATTAACTTCCACTCTTATTATTATTATTTTCAAGCATCGTTTCTTGCATCGTAACAAGACAGGAGCAGATCCGATTTGCACAGAGATTTGCTCCCACAAAGCCAGATAGGAGTGGAAATAAGAGCCCTCCCCTCTTAACAACTTGCCTTGATGGGCACTTCGGTCTTTTGCAGGTAAATCCAGATTCGGCACGCTCCTTCCGGCTGATGTTAAGAACGCTCAGGCGTTCAGTGGGAACGTGAGAGAGCTGTGCCGTACAGTCTGGGTGTGTGATTGTCACACAGGTACACATCACGTCCCCTTCACTGCACAAGGCTAGTGCTAGCTGATGGGGAGGGAGGAGGGCAGGAGCTGTCTGGCCTGTTTTTAAATTTCTGGCCCAAATTTCTGGGCAAAAACCACGTTACGGTGCAAAACCACGTGAGAGATACACGTTCTAAATCAGTGTTTCTCAACCTTGGTGGCTTGAAGAGGGGTGGAACTCAGCTACAAAACAAATCAGCTATGCTGGCTGGGGAATTCTGGGAGCTGAGATCCACCCCTCTTCAAGCCACCAAGGTTGAGAAGCACTGATTTAAAGAGTTTGCAAAGAGTTGGGCACCATTGGTCAAAGAGTTGGCAACCTCAAGACGTGCCCAACCAAAACTCTTGTTAGCTCCGCGCTTGTCTGCCCAAGATTAAAACAAACCTTGGATTATTCTTCCTTCTGAAATACCTGGACAGGTCGTAGTCCTGCCCAGGTCATTCAAGACAGGCAAGTTTAATTGAATGAGACCAGAAAGAACAGTTTTCCTCCCCATCGGGCCCGCAAATAAATCATGGATTTGAACCACCCTCCGGAGCGCCCACTGTAAATTCTCCATCCTTCCTACCACTCCAGCTCGGCTTCTCCTCTGCACCCACAAGACAAGCAGATTGGGCCCGGTGCCCCAGATAGGGGGCTTCCTCCGCTCGGTTCCCTCCTGCCCAGCTGTGCCCTCCATGCTCTGCACGTACCCAACAGTTCAACCCCTTTCAAACTTTGAAAGAGAGGGAGAAGAAGAAGAAAAAAAGGACAACGGCAGTCCTTCGAGACCCAAAGAAGGACGTGGGGACATCCTTTCTCCCCCCCCTTCTGCAGGCAAGCAAAAGAGAGGGAGGCGGAGGGAGGGGGAGAAGAGAGAGAGGGAATGAGGGAGAGGGAGGAAGAGGGAAAGTGAGAGAGGGAGAGAGAGATGGAGTGAGGGAGAGGAAGAGAGACGGAGCGAGGGAGAGAGAGGAAGAGGGAAAGAGAGGGAGGGAGAGGGAACGAGGGAGAGGGAGGTAGACAGAGAGAGGGAGGGAGAGAGAGACGGAGCGAGGGAGAGAGAGGAAGAGGGAAAGTGAGAGAGGGAGAGAGAGATGGAGTGAGGGAGAGGAAGAGAGAGAGACGAGCGAGGGAGCGAGAGGGAGAGAGACAGAGAGAGGGAGGGAGAGAGAGATGGAGCAAGGGAGAGGGAGGAAGAGGGAAAGTGAGAGAGGGAGAGAGAGATGGAGTGAGGGAGAGGAAGAGAGAGAGACGAGCGAGGGAGCGAGAGGAAGAGGGAAAGTGAGGGAGAGAGACAGAGAGAGGGAGGGAGAGAGAGATGGAGCGAGGGAGAGGAAGAGAGAGAGACGAGCGAGGGAGCGAGAGGGAGACGAGGAAGCCTTGCACAGGGCTGGCCGTGACCCTCCCAGCGGAGGATCCCGTCCCCCGGCAGGGCCCCCGTCTCGCTCCGCCCGGCCCAGCCAGATGTTCGCTGCGGGGGGGTTCCCGGTGCCTTTCCCCCTCCGCGAGCCGCACGGCACGAGCCGGGCTCCCCTCCCTGCACGGGCTCCGGGCGGGGGCCGACGGCGTCCCCCGAGCGGCCCGGGCCCCCCGACGCAGCCCACCTGCCTGCGGCCCCGAGCGGGACGGTCTCGGTCGCGCGACGACGGCCAGCCAGGCGCCCCACAGGCGGCAGCTGCGCCCCGATTGGCTGCGCCCGCAGCGGGTCCTGCCCAGAAAGTGAGAGTCGGCTTCCAGCAGCTGGCCGCCCATTGGCTCCCCTGGGCTGTCCAGACGGGCTCTGATTGGTGCAGAGGGAGGGGAGGGGTCCTTATCAGGCCACCCCCCCGACCGGCTTTCCTCCCCCCCACCCCCCTTTCTCTCTCTCTCTCTATTCCCCCTTTCCTTTCCTTTTTCTTTCTTTCTTTCTTTTTCTTTCTTTCTTTCNCTTTCTTTCTTTCTTTCTTTCTCTTTCTTTCTTTCTTTCTTTCTTTCTTTCTTTCTTTCTTTCTCTTTCTCTCTTTCTTTCTCTCTTTCTGGCATTCACCCTTCTGCAGAGAAGCGGAAGAAGCATCCAGGCAGGGAGAACCTGCCTCCTGCCCCTTCACTTAGGAGCCAACTCCTTGCAGAATACCTTCATTTATTCATTTGTTCATTTATTTATTTGTCAACTGCTTACAAGATAACAGGTATAAGGAAAAACATAGCCGTAAATACATGGATAAGTGTAAGAAACATAAAAGAAACACTAGGACAGGGACGGGCAGCACATTGGTGCGCTTATGCACACCACCAGACTCCAAACTCTAGACCTTGAATTACGCCGCCTTCGGTCCGATCTAAGTTTAGTATGTAAAATCATACCTTGCAACGTCCTCCCTGTCAATGAATACTTCAGCTTCAACCACAACAACACAAGAGCACACAATAGATACCAACTCAAGGTGAATCGCACCAAACTCGACTGCAGGAAATAGGACTTCAGCCCCAGAGGGGTCAATGTCTGGAATCCTCTACCTGCCTGGGTGGTTTTTTTTCCCCAAACCCCAAAATCTTTCACCTTAAGACTGTCTCCTATTGACCTCTCACCCCTTTCCTAAGAGGTCTGGGGGAGGGCTGCATAAACGCACCAATCGTGCCTACCGTCCCTGTCCTATGGTTGCTTTTTATTTTTCTTACATGTACCCATGTATTCATAACTGTGTTTTTACTTATACCTACTAACTTGTAAGCAACTGACAAACCAAATAAAATAAATAACAAATAAAACAGTGTGGTGAAAATCAAGTCCCTTTTTCTGGTTCCACCATAATTTTTGTCAGTAAGCGAACTGTCGTTAAGTCGAGGACTATTAAGGAATAGTCGAAATTCAGAGGCTCACATTTAAGATGCTTGCAGTGTCCTGGGGTCTATACTTGACATAAATGAAGATATTCTAGGGTGTTTCCCCCCCCCCTTCATCCCCCTCCATCCTCACAATCTGCGGCGTTGAGAGAACAAATGCAACACTTCACCATTTCCTGCAACTGGTGTGTCATCCACCCCACCATCCGGGCCTTGCCCAGCTTTTAAAAGTTGCTCCCCACGCAGATGGATGGGCTCTCAGACACTCAAAAGCTGCTTCCAGGCCAGGGAAGGGGGGGGGGGGAANCCAGGCCAGGGAAGGGGGGGGGGAAAGCCTCCAAAAAGAGACGGACGTGGCTTTTACCTGTGCTTTAAAAGCCTCTCTTGGGCATCCAGGCTTCCACGGCAGGAGGCTGCCTCCATCAGAGAGGCTTCAATAATGCACGAAGGGGAAGAGGAATGGGGGCCAGTCGAGACGGCCCATTAAGAGCTTCTCCTCTCCAAAACAGATCTATCACCGAGGGACTTTGGGACAAAGAGGTGGTCAGCTTTGGAAGCCACGTTCCACGCTGCCACATAGCCCGAGAAGGTGATTTCAATTCAGGAGCTCTTCAGTCGACAAAATAAAATTCTTTTGTTAGCCCAAGGTCATTGAGTGTGGCACAGGATGAAATAAGGCCTTACTTCTGGATGGACTGTTATTGGGCCATGTGACCAGATTAACAGATTGGAAGGGACCTTGTAGGTCATCTAGTCCAACCCAAGCGGGGGACCCTACATCATTTCTGACAAATGGCAGCCCAATCTCTTCTTGGAAGTCTCAAGGGAGGACGTGACGTGACGATGGCCAAGGGGGCATGGATTTGTAGTTTGGGAAATTGTGGAAAGCTTTTTAGATTCGGGATTCCACAGATGGGCCAGGTGCTGTTCTAATAAAGGTACTTTTGAGGTACGCTGGTCTCGGAGCTACTGATTGGAATGGAGGGCTGCTGGGGCGCTGGCCGGGTTCGGAAAACTCGCCGGTGCTTGCCAAACGTCCGCTGGATTCTGAAAACAATGATTGCGCAGGATCAATCAATGCGGGTAGTTCTCGACCTGAGGCTGAAATTTATGTTGCCGAGCGAGAAATTTACGAGTTTTTGTCCCACGAAATGATTTTTTTTTTTTCCTTCCCACTATTTCTTAAGAAAATCACTGCAGTTGTTCCTGCTGGTCGTGTGGTTGTGTTAATGTGGCTTCCCCGCTGACGCTGTTCAAAGTTAACAACTTTGAAAAAAAAAAGGGAGTTTGGGCTGGTTTTTCACACTTTGGGGCCATTGTGGCATCCCCAACGGTCAAAATTCAGGCACTTTGGCAACTGATACATGTTTATTTATTTATATATTTATATACATTCTATAACAAGGGTCTTCAAAACTTGGCAAGTTTAAGACTTGTGGACTTCAACTCCCAGATTTCCTGAGCTAATATGGCTGGAGGAGGAATTCTGAGAGTTGAAGTCCACAAGTCTTAAAGCTGTCAAGTTGGAAGACCGCTTCTGTCAACCTAGCAATTCAAAAGCACGTAAAAAAATGCAAGTAGAAAAATAGGGACCACAACTTTGGTGGGTAGGGAACAGCGTACCATGTGCCTAAAGGCGTTTAGTCCTGTCGGACACATGATCACGGAGACGTCTTCAGACAGCGCTGGGTCTTCTTTGGCTTTGAAATAGAGATGAGCACCAGCCACTGGAGTTGGAAACGACTGGCACAAATGTGCAAGGAGCAGAACCTCTATACCTTTACCTTGCAACTCTAAAAAGACCATAGACATATTTTATGAGTTGACCTTCACCTTTATATAGACATTCTATGAAATACATTTCTTAGTGCGTCATGTTATCTGGGTGCTTAATTTGCTTAACAATGCAAATCTAGATTCCTAATCTCCACCCCTTTTTTCCAACCATTGGTAAAATAAACTCCATGTTTGATAATATTCTACGTCCTCTTTCTGCTTAATTTTCAATGTCAATTATTCTATTTCTACACAATCTAGCATCCTTCATCTCGCGGTACATCTTCATTTTTCCAGTATTGTGTGAAAATAATCTCCACTGCTGCTAAAACATGTAATATTAAATACATACTTTCCTTACCAGGTTTTGCTGATATTATACCTACTAAAAACAATTCAGGTTTATAATCTGTTTCCCTATCATCTTTTCTAACCACCTGTGTATCTTTGCCCCAAATTGTTTTTGACACATCCACCACACATGATAAAATGTGCCCTTTTTTTATGACATTTCCAACATTTTCTAGACATATTTTTCAGCTAATCTGGCTTGTGTTTATGAGTCATGAAGTCCCTGGGTCACATGATCCCCTTTGGCGGCCTTTTGGTAAGGAAAGTTGACGGCGAAGCCGGATTCACTGAACAATGGCCTGATTCATTTAACAACGGAGGCAAGAAAAAAAACGTCACTTGACAAATTTCTCGCTGAGCAACAGAAATGTTGGGCACAATTGTGGTCGCAAGTCGAGGATTACTTGCAGTGGTTCACATGTGGCAAAGACACTGACTGTGAGTCCATGGCAAGAAAGTCTGTGGCATCCCCTTTGACCAGGATGGGTGAGTGGGCCTTGACCGTCAAGGACAAGCCAAGCAAGACAGGCATCTGGACAGAGGCACTGTGCCTCTGGGCACTGCCCACAGACCAATTTATTGGCATTTCCAAAGACTGAACATGGCACGGGGTGAGGGACACATAAGGAGGGGAGGAAGAACCACAGAGGGACGATCTATGGTCTCATTCCAGTTTTGTGGCCCAGCTGGCCTCCCCCCCTCCCCCCCCAGGGACTGGACTCCTCTGCTCAGAGGCCTCATTTAAACGTGCTGATCAAGGGGACCCCCCGGGTAGGGAATTCCAGGTGAAGCTGCCGGAAGAGCATGGCGCACTGGTTCCTCTCTTGGGTCTTACCCAGGCTGTGGTAGAGCCTGGCCTGGAGATACAGGATGTCCCGCAGCTGTTCTTTGCAATCCACTTTTGCAAAATAGGTTTTGGCTTCGTTCAAGTTCAGGATAGCTGCTTCCAGGGCTAAGAGAGAGAGAGAGAGAGAGAGAGAGATCGAGAGAGAGGAGGGAGGGAGAGGAGGAGGAGGAGGGGCGGAAAGAAAGAAAGAAAGAAAGAAAAGAAAAGACTACGAAGAAAGAAAGAAAGAAAGAAAGCGAAAAAAGAAAGACAGAAGAAAGAAAGAATGAAAGTAGAAAGAAGAAGAGAGAAAGAAAGAGGGAGGGAGGGAGGAAAAGAAAGAAGAGAGAAAAAGAAAGGAGAGAAAGAAAGGTGAAAGAAGAGAAAGAAAAAGAAAAAGAAAAGAAAGAAAGAGGGAGGGAAAGAAAAAGGAGAAAGAAAAGAGAAAGAGAGAGAGAGAGAGAGAGAGAGAAGGTCAGAAATTTTCAACTACATCCATCCCCTTTTCAAAATAAGTATTTCAACAGATGCCCACCCACCAGCCAAATAACAGGGGGCAGTTTGGCATAGTGGTTAAACTCATTTTGGCTCTTTCCGAAGCCCCAGGCAAGGGAGCCAGGCTGGCAGAAACGCCCGTTTAGCTCCGCGTTTTTGTCGAAGAGCAACCGCGACGTTGCCTCGGGGATGCCGATGGCGTGGGGAGCTTACCTTCTGTCTTCTTGGCGGGGTCATAAGAGGCCGCAGAAGCAACCTGGCACTTGGCCACCAAGAACATGGCGGCTCCTTTGTCCAGCACAGCCCCATGGGCCAGGATGGGCTCTATGGCCATGTGCAGGATGCTGAGGGCTTGCTCGGGAATCCCGAGGATGAGCTAGGAAAGAAGCAAACACAACAATGTTTGGTCAGGTCTGACATCCCTATGCAACTGATAGCGCACCCTGCATGAAACCAGAGTGCGGTTGATTTGCAGCTTAGAAACCATGGCTTTATGGCTAAGTAAACCTCGACCATCCTAGACCAGGCCAAGTCCAAAAATGTTGGGGAATTCTTAGAAGCCTGGCACTCCAACAAGTTAGCCATCAAGAGATACATAGATATTAACATCTATAGGTAAAGGTAAAAGTTCCCTCTCGCACGGTGATTAAAAATCTAAATTTGCATTGAACTATACAAGTATAGCATAATATATTGTTACTGATAAATATATGAGCTAGACAGAGTAAGGAAATGAACTTGAAATATATTATTCAAAGTTAATGATTATAAAGTTAAGGATAATAGAATAAGTGACATATGCGATATAAAATATTGATAAGAATGATTATAAATATATACAAGTTAAATATGTATGATAATATTTTGAGCACCAAGAAATATGTACTCAACTGACACACTGTGGAACAGAAAGGTTTTTTGTTTGTTTTTTGTTGTTGGGATAAAAGTAAAAACTTTTATATAAATTTGCATTGTTAAGCAAATTAAACACCCAGACAACACAACGTTTATAAAGCTCTAAGAAATGTATTTCATAGAATGCCTACATAAAGGTAAAGGTCGACTCATAAAATATGTCTATGGTCTTTTTAGAGTTGCCAAAGTAAAGATAAAGGTTTCCCTCCTTGCACATATGTGCTAATCGTTTCTGGCTCCAGGAGGGCGCTGCTCATCTCTGTTACAAAGCCGAAGAGCCAGCGCTGTCCGAAGACGTCTCCGTGGTCATTTGGCCGGCAGGACTAAACGCCTTCGGAGGTGCACGAAAGGCTGTTCCCTTCCCACCAAAATTGTGGTCCCTATTTTTCCATTTGCATTTTTTTACATACTTTCAAACTGCTAGGTTGGCAGAAGCTGGGACAAGTGACAGAAGCTCCCTCTGTTCCGCGGCGCTAGGGATTCGACCCGCCAAACTGCCCACCTTTCTGATGGACAAGCTCAGCGTCTTAGCCCCTGAGCCACCGCGTCCCTTATTAACATCTGCAGACTATGCAAAAGAGACAGTCAACCAGTCCAAAAGGAAACAAAATGTTTGCCAGAAAACAAGCAAACTCCACAGCTCCTCCTCCTCGCTCTCCCAGCCCCTCTAGTTCTGAGGATGTTACCTAGTTGGGTAGTGAAACATCTGCAAGGAAACAAGCAAGCTCAGAGACCACCAAGGACCCCTCCTGGCTATGTATTTCACGATGCCAGCTGGTTGTAGTTTCTTCAATCCACAGCCAGCTTAACCCTATACTTGGGGGGATATCTGGGGGCTGTAGGCTTTGCAGCAAGGGTCCCGTCCTCTTCCAGCAGACAAGAGAAAATGCAAGAAGGAGCAGAGCGATACCTGGGCAAAAGCCAAATTGAGGATGGTTTCCGAAGCCAAGTACTGCAGGCGGTACTCCCTCGCCAGGGCCAGGGCCTGCAGCAGGATGGGCAAAGCGATCGTGTGGCACAGAGACTGCCAATACAGCTCGGCAACGGAGAGCAGGATGCTGAACCCAAGAAAGAGAAGGAAGAGAAATGAGGAATCAGAAGTCCTAGGAAACATAACTCTCTCAGAAGTTCATTCCCAAGACGCTTTTAAGCACCGTCCCTGGGGGTTCAGATTAACCACTGTGCATTTCTGGAGTGTTTTCCTATTTCAGGGCTCCCCAAACTTGGCAACTTTAAGACTTGTGGACTTCAACTGCCAGGGTTCCTCAGCCAGCTTTGCTGGGAAGTGAAATCCACAAGTCTTAAAGTTGCCAAGTTTGGAGACCTCTGTCCTATTTGCTTTGTGATTGGGCCACTCAGTGTTGTTTGCAGCCGGGCGGCCTTATGAATATGAGCTATAAATAAAAGGAGTAAGCAAGCACATCCTTTTGTGTTTGGTCACACCGGGAACGCAACCCGAAGCAGTGAGGGAGGGCCCCAAAAACATTAAAGGGTATCAAACTATTAAAGGGAATTGATTTCAAACCATTAAAGGGTATTGATTCTCCTGCTTAAGCAAAGCTTTTAACATTATCATCACTTGAGAATAAACAATGAGCCTCCTGCAGATTTTGCTCTCTTCTTTACAGGCAGTCCTCGACTTGCAACGGCTCATTGAGTGACTGACTGTCAAGATTCCAGCAGTTACCCCCATTTAAATCATGAGTCTCGAGCCAAACTTCCAAAAGATTTTTTGGGAGTTAACATGCCGGCATTGCCTGGGTGTAGCCAACTCTGAGACACATCATTCATTGTCCCCCTTGACCATGGTTTTCTCCCCACCCCCTGGGTGTATCGTAATCCATATTCTCCAATGGGACACATCCATAGCCCAGAGACATCAATCATGCTCTCCAGTTAGATTTTTGCACAGCAGAAACTTTGGTCACTTAGTTACTATCTTTGAAAACATTTATGGAATGCACTTTTGCTTTCCAAGCTGCTGCACTGCTCTTTCAAACCCCTGTCCCCCCACTTTCTGTTGGCAACTCTAAAAAGACCATAGAAATATTTTATGAATTGACACCGATGTTACAACGGCACTGAAAAAAGTGACTTATGATTGTTTTTTGCATGGCCATTACAGCATTCCCCGCAGTCACGTGATCAAAATGCAGGCCCTTGGCAACTGGCTCCTATTTATGACCTCTTGCTGTGTCCTTGGGAGTCATATGATCCCATTTTCCAATCTCCTGACAAACAAAATCAAGAGGGAAGCCAGATTCATTTAACAACCGGATTACTAACTTAATAATTCACTGTGGTCATTCAGGGGCTGAAGTGAAACACAGGATGAGGCTCAGGAAGACCACCCAAAGCAAGTGCCTCCTTTGGCAAGAAATACTTGTCTCTTACCTGATGACCATCTCGATGTTTTTGATTTTATAGCAGTGGCTCAAGAGCTTCTCCAGGAGTTTGTGGGCCTTGGACACCTGATTCTGGGCTTTAAGCAAAGTCACTTTCCTGAAAGACAAAAATCCAAGAAATCTTGCAGAAAGGCAAGAAAGTTATTAAGCCACCCAGCCAATGTGCCTTTGCTTATTTGCATTCATTTATCCCTTGGTTATTGTTATGTTTACCCTTTTCTCTCACCCCCCCCCNCCCCCCCCCCCCATCCTGCAAGCCGCCCAGGATGGCACCACGGTGAAATAGTAAGCAAATAAATTTAAATTAAAAAAATAAATCTTTTGTTCGCAGCAGGACCAAGCATAAAGGTGTCTTGTAAACCCCAGCCCACCCCCAAGAGAAAAATCAATGTATGGGTGAGCAAGAAACTGATATGGCTTTCCACAGTTGACTTACGATTTGTTTAACAACCAGAGTTATGACAGCCTTGCAAAAGGTATTTTATGGCCTATTAAACACTTCCAGCCATCATCAAAAGCTGCCCCCCCCCTCTTCTCCGTGGCTGCATTTCAGGTGCTTGGGAACCGGATCACAGGTACGACTCAAAAGCAGAAAACAGATCATCAAAGTTGGAAGGGACCTTGTAGGTCATCTAGTCCAACCCCTTGCCCAAGCAGGAGACTCTACACCATTTGTGACAAATGGCAATCCAGTGTCTTCTTGAAGGTCTCAAGTGTTGAAGCTCCCACAACTTATGTTCCATGGGTTGATGGTTCTCACTGTCATAATATTCCTCCTTATTTCCAGGTTGAATCTCTCCTTGTTCAGTTTCCACCCATTGTTCCTTGTCTGGCCTTCAGGTGCTTTGGAAAATAGCTTGACCCCCTTCCTCCTCCTCTCTGGGGCAGCCCCTCAAATATTGGAGCACTGCTATCATGTCTCCCCGGTCCTTCTCTTCCCTAGATTAGCCAGGCCCAGTTCTTGTAAGCAACACAGATAGGATTCACATTGATTTGTTTTTGCGTCTGCTGATCTCTCACCTGTAAACCCCCTCACAGCTGTTCAGCGCGGTGATCCCAGCCACCAGTGAGTCGGCAACGTGGTACCGGCCATCGTTCATGGCTCGATCAAATTGGATTTTCTGATCGAACAGCATCCAGAGCTGCGAAGGAGGATTGGAAAAGATTTAGAAAGAATTGGATTTTTATGTCTTTTGTGACATTTGCACACCCCACATGTCTTGTTGTCTATCCCAGTCTCAATTTATGTGACATCCCAGATTTGTTGAGACTCCCATCTTCCTCAGTTTTGACAATGGGCCATGTTGCCTCAGGATTATGGGACTTGCAATCCCAACACATCCAAAAAGTAGCCTGGTTAGTGCCTTAATATAGTTTGGGTTTAGACTTAAAAATCTTTACGATGCTTTTGTAGGTCAGTTGAGCATTATTTTTGCCTGACAAAATCCAGATCTGGCATTATTGAGAAGTGCTTCTGGAAACAAACAGCCAGCGCAACGTTAATAATTCAACTCACAGGATTTTGTAAGCAAAACGCATAAATAAATCAAAGTCAGAAAGCATTCTTCTCTCAGGATTTACTGCTGGAGCTCACCTGGGCATGCTGACTGTTGGTGGGAAATCTCTCCTTAAGATGCTTCAGAATCTCGGAGGCCGCGGTGAAATAACCCTGATGTATAAAAAAGTGAGATTGGAAAGAAGAGCAGAAATTCATGTCCAAGCTGAAACACTTTGATGCCTTAGTTCCAAAAAATAAAAAAAATATATAGTGCCAAGAAGTGCTTTCATTTATTCATTCATTCCATTTACATGGCCACTCATCTCACTTTTATGTAGCTTACAGTAAAATTATTTCCTGGGGAAAAAATATTTAATATATGGTCAGATACATTTAATAAAGCTGTGCCATTTCAAATTCTCTCAAAAGTCTTGTTCTTCAGTAAGATGTGGCTTTGTTTTAGGGCACCATGGATCACTTAGTCGAGATGCTGAAGCGTCATATAAACAGATTCTCCCAAGTAGAAGTTGTACGAACGCCTGCAGACATGCTGGCTGGGGAATTCTGGGAGTTGAAGTCTGTACATCTTAAAGCAGCCCACGTTGAAAAACGCTCCTCTACAGTGACTGAGTTGTGAGTAGAGCAAGGGAGCAGGGATCTATCCAGATGAGACAGATGAGGTGTGCTGTGGTTCAATGGTGCAGACAGTGGAATCGGAAAGTGGGGAAGAACATGGGCCAATCCAAGTGAGGACTCGGATGAGGGTCCTGCGTCCGATGCAGAGATGGGGCCAGGACCATCTGGCAGTTGTGTGCTGACTCCAGAGCCTCCAGAGTTTGGCAGCAGCAAGGCAGAGGAGCAAGGGGAGCCTGTTCCCAGTGTGCATGTGCACAGAGCTGCTAGAAGGTGAGAGCAGTTGAAACAAAAGGAGCGACTCCGGAGTAAGGCTTGGAGGTGATTGTCCCTCCCCTAAGGTTTAAAGGGAGTGCAAAGATAGATAAACCTTTCCAGGAAGCAAAGTCATTCGCTCTGCTTGAATTAAATCTTGAAGCTCCGTGCGGACTTTGTACTTCGGTTGGTTTTTTATAATTCATTTGGCACTTTAGTTGTTGGCAGCCATTCAAAGGAGAGAAAGGAGGGTGCTTATCTTGAGGGACTGTTTGGGACTCATTACCGGCTGGGAATGCACATAATTCCCAGCACTGAAATAAAAAGAGAGTTGTTTGGACTAAGCATGTGCTTAATTATGGTCTCGGAAGCCTTGGTCAGAATAGGGTTTGGGAACTCAGGCCAATTCCCCAAAAACCTGACTCTCTTCTTTAGCCTTAAGTAGGGCACATGCCAAAACTATCGGAAGGGTCATATGAAACGATGGCGGGGTATCTCGGCACACAGCAACACACCACCCACCTGCTCTGCGTGCAGCTCTGCCAAGTGACACAGCACCACGGCAAAGGACTCGGTGTTGTTTTGCTGAACGCCCACGTTCACGGCCTCCAGGCTGTTCATGCTCAAGAGCATCTGGGCCTGCTGGAGCGCCATTGTGCTAGGGAGAGAGAGAGGAAAAAAAAAACTAGACGAGTGGAGAATAACAGCCTTGGCACTTGGCCCGTTCCTTTTATTCTGTTCTGAAAAGAGGGTCTCAGTACCTTTAAAAGAAAAAACTAAGCTCCATTCAAGAGCTTAATTCTGTGGTGGCCATTATGGAAATCAGTACAATGTATTGTGTACTTTTTTCCCCCTTGTTTGCAGGTGCACCAGGTATGCTAGACATCGTATTCAGTTCCTGGGATTTGCTAAGCTAAATGTTGTGGCCTGTCAGCCGCCAGCCCTTCCAGCAGCTGAATCAGATCAGGGGGTGGTGTGGGAGTCAGGGCCAGCATCAAGGCGAGAGTTCTGGGGAGGAAGAGGAAATGGAGGGGAGAGAAAGAGAGAGAGGGAGGGAGGGACGGAGAGGGAGGGAGTGGGGGGAGAGGTAGAGCCAAGGCCGTCCATCAGTCCTCAGATGGAGAGTCAACAGCCTCCAGGTGTGGAGGTGGCTGATGAAGAGGAGGAACAGCTGGGGCCAGTGCCTGATGAGCAGAAGGCAGAGGAGAGCAGTGGAAATCTATGGGCCGGTCCTTGGGACAGAAGAGCCACCGCTACTAGTGAAGCCCCACCCTCGCTCTGGGGGATAAAAAGCAGGGGGGGAAGACAAATAGGTGTGGCAGACAACTATTCATCTTCTGGACACATGGACTTGTCAGCCTGCATTGAGAGAGAAACTTTTTGCCGGGGTTACTGGTGCTCCTAATAAAGGAATCATTGATTTAACTAAGTTTGTTGTGTCTGGGAGCTGGGTCAGAACACTAAAGATATACTTTTGCGCCCTTAATTTTAATTCAGAGGAACCTAATTAATAATCCTGAATGCGGCTTCCTGACAGTTTCAGACTGGAAGGTTTTCTGAGCTTTCCAAAAATCCCTAATACCATCTCAGACCTTCTGCCCTGCCCAATGCTAGACGTACCTGCGTCCATACAGCCTCCAAATGGCCGTCTTCTGGGCGATGCTAATATCAATCAGTTCAGACAAGCTGTGTTTCCAGTGTAAGAGGTCGGAGTCTTTCAAAGCATCCATTAGTTTGTTGGCTGTCTTTCCTGCCAAAGCTCTTTGCTGGACCAAAGACTGGATCCCCAGAGAGGCTAAATACTAGGAAAGGAGGAGAAAAGGGGTTTTAAAAGAGGAAGTTGTTGGTATCCCAAACGAATGAGAGAAGGCCCAAGTTGGAAAAAGCGACTTAAAAAAAAGAAAGAAAAGAAATTGACCAAGTGAAAAAAAGAAATTGACCAAGGGATTGACACATACTGGTAATCCAAAATATACAGCTTTCTTCACAGAGTGCTCTAGAAGTATGCAGCTATCCGATCTTTTCTGTTCCAAGATGTGCAGCCAGCTCTGGTAAAAGAAGACAGGAGACAAACAGGATTGTAACTGAGAAGTCCCTTCACTCAAAAGTCTGGTCTCCGTGGACACACCAGGATCAGAAATTTCAGGTCAGTAGAAGCATCCTTGTATAGAATAGAATAGAATAGAATAGAATAGAATAGAATAGAATAGAACAGAATAGAACAGAATAGAACAGAATTTAGAATAGAATTTAGAACAGAATTTAGAATAGAATAGAACAAAATAAATGAAGAATAGAATAAATGAAGAATAGGATAGGATAGAATAAATGAAGAACAGAATAGAATAGAATACCTTTATTGTCATTGCATTCCACGAATATCGGAATGTAATAGAAGCATCCTTGCACAGAAGAGAATAGAATAGAATGGAACGGAACGGAACAGAACAGAACAGAATAGAATCATCATTGCATTCCACACTACCCGACTTGCTATTACTAAAAAAGAAATGATTATGTGAAAGGAAGCTCAAGCAGCCAATTATTATTTTTCTTTTCAAAGCTAGATTAAAACTAGTCAGACTTGCATGTTGGGCCTCTGTGATCCTCAGAGTCATGGCAGCTGCCACCTAGACTCAAAGCGCTGGAGCAGAACGGGAGTAAGGAGGATCTTAGATCTCCTGCTAGGAAGCCTTACCAAGCAATGCTGCAGGCAGACGTGATCGTTAGATTCCTGGGCAATCCGGATGGCTTCCTGCAGGGCCAGCTCAGCCTGGTGGCTGCAATCAGAGAGGAAAGACGACCGCTGTTAAGGCTCTAATAATATGGAGACCCTTAAGAATATACAGGTTGATTTACAATGGCTTGTTTAGTGACCATTTGGAGTTACAACATCACTGAAAAAAGTGATTTATGGGTGTTTTTCACACTTACAACCCTTATAGCATCCCTATGTTTAAGATGATCAAAAATGAGTTGCTTGGTAACCGAGTCATTTTTATGATGGTTGCGGTATCCCCTTTTGCAATGAGCAATGGGAAAGCCAGATTCATTTAACAACTGTATTACTAATTTTACAAGTGCAGTGACTCACTTAACAACTGTGGCAAAATGGGGCAAAGCTCGCTTAACAAACGTCTCAATTTGCCACAAAAATGTGGGGCTCCATTGTGTTCGTAATATATATGTTATTATAAATATAATATAGAACCAGCCACTAAGGAAACAAGGCAATTCAACCTCGTTTTGAGGGGAAGACATAGAAATTCAATTTTCTTTGGGGGACAAAAGGAAGAACATTTTACCATTTATATTGTTTTTTTGTTTTGTTTTTTTGGTTAGGAGTTATTAGATATATTCCACCCAAATTCCAACCCATGGCTGAGAAGATGGGAGAACCAAGGAGGCAGGAAAGGTTACACGTCCCTGCTGGCTTCTGAAAGTAGATTCAAAACAACTCACTAGTGACCAAAGCGGCAGTGCAGCGCAGCCAAATTAAGAGCAGCGTATCGGAGGCTTCGCCCATAGCCTTCGTCCCCGTTACTTTTGCTTTCTGCCCCGGTAAGAATCAAGCGGTCGAAGTAGTGAAGGAGGCTATGTGTTGAGCTGAACACGTCTTGCACTCGAAGGCTGTTTAAGTAGCTCAGGTAATGCTAGATAGAAACAAACCAAGTTTGTATAAACTACCAGGGACATATATGAGCTTTGCATTATATAAGTGTGTCTTTAATCACAAGTGCACTGGATGATAGGGTGCGTTTCCATATGACATTCAGTCACAAACTATGGTTTACAAACCATGGCTGGATTGACATAAAAAACAGCAAAAATGGCCATAAATTTTGACATGGCTCACTTAAAGACCACATCACTTAACAGCAGATGTTCTGGGCCCAATTGTGGTTCTAAATCGAGGATTACATGGATCAGAACACCAAATCAATCAAATTGGCAGCTCTTGAGTCTGCCTTGCCTCCCTGACTTTCATGCAGCTTGATACGCCCAATAAGGATACACCCAATAAGGCAGGACCTAAGAAAACAAATTAATCTAACTTACCGCTTCCGCAAAATCCGGGTTAAATTTTAACAAGTTGTTCAGCTCCTTTTGTAAAGATGCTGGAGAAAGTGCTTTAGTCTCATCGTTTTTCAACAAAGATGCCTAGAATTAAAATTCAAAAAATAAAACTTGTTTCTGTTATGAGATATAAATTTACCAGAACACTATAAATTGAACCTTTCCGTAATCAACGCTGCTAAAGAACTTTTCACAGCATTCTACAACTTTAGCAACTTAAAGGTGTGTGGATGTCGGGGTTGGAGGGGGATTCTGGGTTGAAGTCCATACTTCTTCAAGCTGCCGAAGTTGAGAAGCCCTCCTTATATTGTATGTGCTTCTTACGCAATCAACTGCAGATAATTCATTGAGGGAGATAATAGGAAATTTGTTAAATAAAACACTTTGCTTTTTGGAATTGCAGATATATCCACACTCTAGTCCTCAAGCTGCAGAATCTCTTTCACACTCACTGTTCATCTTCCCATACATTAAGGGATGGGAAGTAGAATACACCAAAATATTCAGTCTGTCTTGAGCTTATCAAATAGCATACCTGTTGGGAGAGGAAGTATTCTGCTTGCTTCTGTGAAAGTGGGCCATTGCAGGATATCTCTTCCTCCCTTCAAAGAGAAAACCCATCATGAGATTTCTCCAGAAAATTAAAGACCCAGAAGTACCAAAGAAAACAGTTCGTTCAAAAAGGGCCAAAAAAACCACAGAGCAAAAGCCCTCAGGTGTCACCCTAGAGGTTGAAATTTTTCACATTTGTTGTTAGCTAAGGTGCTCTGAGAACTTGCAAGCTATTTTGGTAGGTACAGATAAAGCTATAGCTACTGTACATATTACATGAGCCTCCTCCTGCTGAAATGTAGACAATAGAACAATTTCAGAACTTTTGGTCAAATTTATCCAAGAGCTTGAATTGGCCACATACAAACCAGAGAATCTTGGGGTCACTCCTAGCTTTTATTCGGTAACCAAAACCAAGATATACTCAATTATAACAGTGTGCAGAGTTTTCACCCCTCCCTTATTTAAAAACTGTCTGTTCCCCCAATTTTGGATTCGAGGGAATGACACTTCTTGTGTGTTTTGGCTTATTCGATGGTTGTTGGTTTTCTTTGCTTTTTCAACATTATGTACAATATTGTCTTTTTGTTTTAATAAGCTGTTCAGAGTCCTCACAGATTGAAGCTGAAAATGGATTTCCTACAAATGAATAAATAATAACCTGAGTGGTCCATCAAGTTCTTCCTTCTCCATTTCCTCATCCGGTTCTCCACAACGGGTCAGCTCCATTTCACTCTCATCACCTCTGCCTTTCTTCTCTTCATTTTGGAAGAACTGCTGGAGAGCCGTGTAAAGCTTGTAGACTTGGCTGAATGACAGCTTATTATAAGCCAGGATCATGTGGCGCAGGAACAAGCCTGCAGAGGTAACGAGGAGGCTATTATTGTTGACTTGGCCCTTCTCCTGCCTTATCAGCTCGACAATGCGACACAATCAAACCTCCTATCTTCCTCAGGTTTTGTAATACCCATTTCAACCACAACAGGGAGCATTTCTCCAAACGGAACAAGTGGCAAAAAAAATAATGATTTGCATCAAAAAAATTGTGCAAATCCATAAAAATCAAGTTTGACAAGCTAAGTTGGGTTTGTTTTATTGAAGCAAACCAGCTTAGGTAGGTTTTAACTGAGAAATGAAGATCCAAGATGTAAAGTAACTAAGATTTTTTTACCTACAACACTTGTTTTGTGAACTTCTGGTTCGGTTCCACTGAATGAGTCTGAAAGATCGTCAAAGAATTGTTCCATATCTTTCAATTCACCTTCTGCCATCAGCTTGATCCTGTAAGCGAGGCCAACAGATGATACTACAATGTTCTATATAAAAAGCACATGAACTATATATAGATCCTCCAAAAGATGAATATTAATAAATAAATATTTTGAAATCAGAATTGAAATTGTAGCACCAACCCTCCCCATCAAAAAGGATTAACAAGTTTCTTCATGCAAAGAAATATTTTCAAACTTGTAAAACAAACTTACTATTCAGAGAAAGAACCTAAAACTTGGAGAAATTTATTAAAGTTACATCCTTCAAAGCACATTTAACTCCACTAACAAGTCTTTTTAAGCAAACAAGAATGGACACCATTGAAACAAACTGGAATATGCAAAAAGGAAAAAAATAATCACACTTACCTTGTTTGAACAGAATTTGCTATTTCATGGCAGCATTCATCAATAGCTTGAATCAAACGAGACAATGTCATATCAGGACCCTAAATAAAGAAGTAACACTAACTGTTAGAACATAAATCTATTAACTCACAGTTCACGAAATATGATTTCCTGAATTAATCCCATTGATGGATACATACAGCATGTGCGACCATAAAATCAAGTTTGGATGAATGTGTCCAATTCAAAGAGACAAGCTACACCATTCTGACTATTTGTCATAATCAGAAAAACTATATTTATTTTGGCTCTGTCACCATTTTATATTTTGTATTTATATACAATATAAACATATAAATAAATAAATGTATTTATATATTGTTAGCTTGTTAGAGTTTCCTTTTCTTCTTCTTTTGGATTGTGTGTTTTTCTCATCAGCTGCCCAGAGTACACTATCTTTTACATTACAAATTCATAATTAAATTTACATCTTATGTATTGAAGTAAATAGAAATAAATGAAACTTAACTTGACCTCAAAACCTCGCCTCCCCTTGAAAGCCACAAATGACATAGGAAAAGCTGTTAAAGCCATATTTTTTTATTGTGGTCTTTTTCACCCTTTATTTTATTGTTCTGTTATTTTACTTCTGTTTTTATTAAAGTTTTTGACCTTTTAAAATTTAAATTAATAATTTTGCCGTTTCTAATTCCTGCATTTCTGACAAGAAATGACACTTCTGTGCATTCTTTTCATTTCTTCCTTCTTATTGTTGTTAGCCACCTAGAGTACCCGCGAGGTGATATAGGCGGCAAATAAAAGTCTGTAGAGATTCTCAGTCATCCAGGTCATGGTTGTCCCAAAAGTGCTTTTTCAGGAGGAAACTGAACTTTCATGGTTTTTACTTTTGAAGGCATTTCGATTCTCATTCAAGAAGCTTCTTTAAGAAGCCTCAAATGATCCCAGGACACAAATAAACCTCCATGCGGCCTCAACGACCCTCTCAAAGGATGCAAATGACCAGCTGTCCGCAAAGAGTATAAATCCTTCCATTCTCCATCAGTCCAGTCAGAGCTGAAGCAGTTTCTTTAGACATTTTCCAAAGTTGCCTCTTGCAAAAAAGCACCTTTGGGACAGGAGGCAAATAAATTTAACAAATAATGTCCCAAATTCTCCACAAAAAACGCTCCAAAGGGATGCAGGTTTCCTCTTTCTCCCCTCCACACACCCCCCCCCCAACCTGCAAGAGGGGAAGCAGCAGCCGGTTGAGACGCCGTCTTTCCAGCAGGCTGAGTTGCGGCCCAGTCCGTCCCAGCTCCCGGATCAGCACCAGCAGGGCCATCTTGTAGGGGGTGACCCAGTCCTTGATGCCGAAGACATTGGCGTGAACCACGCCGTTGGTCATCATGGGGTTGAAGTAGAGGCTCTCGTGGACGCTGGCCATAGCGCCTTCCGCGACGCCACGATGGGGGATCGCATACGGAGGCGCACCCGAAGCATCACCCGGGTAACCGCCGCTGAGTCGCCGAGCAGCCAATCGCCGAGGCCGGAGGAAGCGCGCGGGGTGCGGGCCTGAGCCAATGAGAGCGAAGCCTGAGGGGTGTCACGGTCAAGGGTAGGAGCGGAAACAAAAGGCGCGGTGCCAAAAGTTCCGTTGGGCTTAAAAGAAATATGGGAAAAAAGCAGATTAATTAGAATTGGAGAGTAATAAGAATAAAAATCTTGGAGGTCTTCTAGTCCAGCCCCTTGCACAAGCAGGAGACCCTATCCCATTCCAGACAAATTGATTTCAGAGGAATCACTTCAGTGTTCTAGATTACAAATATCTCGGGTTTTTTTAAAACTTCTTTACTGTCTCTTTTTTGTAGGTCTCCCTAGAAGAGGAGTTCTATGTATGAAATATCGGATGATGATCTGATGCCTCAGCACTGATGGGGCTACCTAATATAATAATGAAATGTTTGCAAGCAAACTACCAAGCTCAAGAGACAGCAGGAGTCCCACAGTTCTACTTTAAACCACAAATATTCTCTTCTCCTGGAGAACATGAAAGCTTGTGTCCTTTTCCAATATGTTCAAACAAGACTGTTCACTTTTTAATCATTCTGACATCATACCCCACTTGCTTAGGGTAAGCTTGGATTGGTTTAATGGCTGTGGGTGTGGGGTGTGCCCATTGGTTTCTAATTCATTTATCGTGCAAAGTCAGAATACGATGTAGTTCAGCAAGCAGGTCAGGTTGCGTAGACTCAGCTTCTGAGGAAAAGAAAGAATCTCTGGGCCTATTTTGGAACTGGGAAGCTAAGCAAATTAATAAATAAAGGGATACTCTTCATTCATATTGCTGGTCTTTTGCTTTAGATTTACAAAACAGGGACATACATGTTAATGCTATCATCCTGCACATTCATCGTGTCAATAAATGTTACATTTCAATACTAAAAGTTGGCTTTATTAACGTTTATTCCACAATCAAGCAAAGGTCATATTACCAATTGCTATGCTAATGACCTTGGCGTAAATTTAAGAAGACTTAATGATAAGAATAGCAAATAAGAATGGCTTACTTCTCCAGCATAATCTCCTGACCAGAAAAGCTTCCTGCTCACTTCTCTCCATATGATGTGATTCTAAAAACTGCTTTTCTGAGCGACCATGCACAAACTTCTGCTGACATAAGACAGTTTCTGTTTTCCAAACAACAGCTGTGTTTCTAAACTATTTTTGCAGAGCTGAAACTTTAAGGACTAGTTTATATCATTGAGTTCAAAATTTATAATTTGGGAGCAAAAGAAAAAAAGTAGAACTGAGGGGGAAAAACTCAATAAATGAATACAAGTTAGAATACAACTTTTTAAAAATTATTGCTACTAGTGCAGATTATTCCAAAATATTTCCAAAAGGCATATTTATTTAGAAGAATTTATAAAATCACCCCAATCAAACAAATGCTAACAGTTCTCATTATAATAATTATGAATCCCCAGAGAATGAATGCAGTGACGGATATATGACGTAAGAGCCCCAAATCTTCTCTTAAAATACTGTGACGTCACAGTCTCACCCCCCCTTCTCAAGAACGTCCTGATAAACACACCCCATCTGCAATTCACACCAAATTTCCCCCCCTCTCCATTTCCCACAGAATGGAACCGCCCGATTGTGCCGCTGTCATTGGCCCTCGGGGACAGCCAATGGGAAGACAGAGAGGGGAGGGTTGGGCCGGCCAGCGGCCTCTTTCCCGGTCCCCGCCCCCCGGCCGGCCCCGCCTACCTGCTTGGGACACCGAAGGGAGGAAAAAACGGCTGCGCGCATGCGCGGAATCGGGCGAGTGGCCGTGGCGCGAGAACGCGCGGGCCGGGGGCGCGAGCCGGAGACGGTTGAGCCGTTGGAGCCCCTTCCCCCCACTTCCGGTCCTATCCCGGTCCAGGCGAAGACGGGAGGCGGCTTCCGAGCGGCCATGAAGGTGAACCAGCGGGGGGGGGAAGGAGGAGGGGCTAAACTGGGGGGGCTGCGGGGTTCCCACGGGTGGGGGGAGAGGAATTGAGTCTGGGGGTACCTGGGCTCCCTGAAGGAAGGGGTGGGTCTGCACATCCGGGGCGGGGCTTTAACCCATCAATAATGAACCGGTATTATTGTGCCTTGTGGTCCTTATGATTATTAGCTACTGTTCTTGTTTCTCCCAGAGGTGGATGGAGACCCCCCCAAAAGGGTCTTCCCTTCAGGTTCCCCCCCCTTAAATCCCAGCAGGGCTTCAAAAAAGTCCTTCCCTCCTGACCCAGAAGGATCAAAGTGCAGAGAATTACGATCATTAAGCAAGAAACTCAAGTCAACTGAACATTCAAAAATGCACTCAAAAATTTTGTTATTATTATTGTTATTATTGTTATTATTATTGTTATTATTATTGTTATTATTATTATTGTTATTATTATTGTTATTATTATTATTATTAATTGTACAGTCAGCCAGGTCTTCAGGCTGGGATTTGGCACTTTTGTCTACCTATGGAAACCTTACCAAGGACCTGGGATAGGCAAATCTGGATGTTTGATGGTGTTACAGAGATCGCCGCAGGATGGAAGCTGTTCCAAGAAAAGCTGCCTTCTGCAATTGACCGATGGCAAATTTGTCAGTGCCACTGATGGTGCTCAAGTGGTGCTCCCGTTGTTTTGGGACTGTACCCAAGGTGCCTATGACTATTGATGCTAACCTTGCTTGTTTTTGCCACAGTTGTTCTATTTCTATTTGTAGGTCTTTGTATTTTGTTATTATCATTAAAATGTTTATTACTTCTGGATCTGGGCTTAGCAGCAACAACCCTCTGGCCCTGGTCTTGATTTTGGGGGGCACCAGTTGGAGGAAGGTTTTTCTGAAATGAGAGCAATTTGACAGCCCTCATCGGGTTTATCTGCTGGATTGGTCTTGGGAAAGGAGTGTGTTTGTGGTTGTGTAGCAAACCCACAGTGCACAGGGACACCACTTGGCTTCAGGACCAGCCTCTGGGCACTCTGCAAGGAGCCGTGCAAATAGCAAAGAAAAGACAAGAGGAGGCAAAAAAGAGCTGAAGGAAGGAAAATAAAAGCCATTGGAGAGAAGTGACCAGAAGCCTTAAAAGAGGTTGTAAATACTGCCAGGGATGTGGAAGAGCAGTCTGAAGTGCTGATGCCACCTGCAAAACTTTGGAATAGGACCGTGTCTGAATTTGCACAAGGATACACTTCATCTGATTAAATAGATCTTTAGCTGCAATCCTGCCTTTTGCATAAGAATATATCTTGCTGAATGCTTGTTTCTGAATAAACACAGAAGGGTCTTCCGTAGTCACAAAAGGTTAAGTTTATTGGGTATGACTAACAATTACACAGGTACAATTCTGGACTGTGATCTCCTCCCCAGGGTCACTTCCTGCAAGGAAAAAGGATCAGCAACTGTGATGATCCTGCTTGCTTTTGAAAGATCTTGAATTCTTATTTACAAGTAGCAGGATCTTCTCTGCTGTAGCCCCAGATCTAAAGAATATTATTTGCCTGGAATTCCACATAGATTTCTTCTAGACTCTGTTTGTAAACAGGTAATTTAAAAAATTCTTCTGGGCGATAGGGATTAGCTGGAGACTTCCTTTAGGTTGTTCTTTATGTAGTTTTAGGTTTTTTAAAAATACATGGTTATAGATTGATTCTAGATTTGTATATTGAATCTTCTTGGGCATTTCTTGTAATCTTTGTCTGAAAGAATGATTGTTAAAGTAAATATCTTTGAAAGAAACAGGCTCTCCCAAGGAGGATTGCAGCAGCAAAATTGAAACTGATAAGAAGAATTTGGCTGTTTTGGTGGTGATCGGAAGTTCAGGAGTGGTTGTGAGAGAAATGTGAGCTCAAGAGAGAAAATAAAACTGGCTCAAGACAGGAAGAAGGGCATTGGGGACTAAAACATAAGGGCAGAATTCTTAAATTCCCCCAAAATGCTTTCTTAGTCATTCTGGCTACAGCGAGTTCTTTGGTTCAGAATGCATCCAGAAACTGGCCAATTAAAAACGAAAAATAAACTAGCTGGAAGAACTGTTCCACCAAGTGCCTCCTTGATGCCAACATTTCCAGGGTGGGAAATGTTGGGCCCCCTCTTTGAAGGGGAAGACCTGGGTTTTTTGCCACTTTGATAGCTTCTCCCGGCATAAATGCTGTGTGAAAACTGGCACAATTCCATGTTCTTTGGTGTTTCTGTACTCAGTGTTCTGTTGAAGCTTTGCTGTATAAAATCAGCCTGTTAGGATAACAGCCCAAAAGGTTTAGGGTTAGTTTGGGGCACAATTTACAGCTAGGATTGTCAGCACAACCCCCAAGGCATGCAAGATTTCTAATCCTAGCTAGTTTGCACTCTTATTGCAGTTCTTACAGGATGTGTTCAGAGCGTAAGGATTTTGGAGTGACACATTTCAAATGTCCCCCGGAAGAATAGGAGAACAAGTTGTTTTTTTTCCTCCATTAAAATATGCTTGTTTTGGTTGCGGTGTTTTCTTCTCCAAAGAAACAGTGTATGTATGTAACAGATGATGTAAATGTTTGTGTACATTTTTTATTAAAACTCCCTGAAAGTCAACAACATCTCGAAGAATCTGAGAAAGGTGTGTTTCTCAACAGACTCTTCGGGTGGTGTTATATTTTATGTATTTTTCTATTCAATTCAACTCCAGAAGAACAAGATATAAGATAAATAGGAACAAGATAAGAAGGAGCAAAAACGAGCTAAAAAAGAAAAGAAAACAAGGAAGCAAAGCCAAGGCATGTGAACTGCAATCTTGGTGCTGGGGATTTTAGCCTCTTTTGGCATCAACAATTATCTAAAGCTGGACTGATTATCTATCAGGCTGATCCCTGAAACAGATGGCACCTGCATCCTGGGACGGACTGTTACGTCTACAGTTACTGTCCTGGCTCATTTTTTTGGGCTTTTCCCTTGGTGTAAATCCCAAGACTTCGATAGCTTTTGCAAGAGGCCAGATTCCTTTCTGAAAAATCTTCCAAGGAAGCTCAGCCAGCCTGCTTGGATGGGGAATATTGGAACCGTGGGGCTGGTTGCTTTGCTCGGAATCTCCTTGGACTCTCTCCTTTATTTTGGAACTTTGGCTAAATGATTTGAGGCAACTCGGAAAAGAAAATGGCAGGCGTGCAAGAGATCCCAGAGTCCTAGGGGATTGAAGTGGGAAAAGAAGTACAGACTCCTGAATCAGGAGAGCCTCATACCTGCTGCAGATGCCCTTCTCCATCGGAGAACAAATTGTGTATTTGTCGTCCTTAACCTTGACCTGAAAACTGCCTGCTCACCGCCTGGAGCGATCGTCATAACCAGAGGACCGAGTTCCTCTTCCAAAATTCTTAGTGGAAAAGGGGAGCATCCTGCAACTTCTCTGGTTGATGGACAAGGGGCAGGAACCCAGATCTCTTTGTTGGGTGCCTCTGTGGGTCGTCCTTCTCCATCGGTTGAGGCGTTAAGAGATTGGCTCTCAGGCTGGCAAGGCTTCTGGCAGGACGTCCCAAAGACCGACAGGGGCAGGAGGGGAGGGTGCCTTTGCATGCTTCTTCAACCTGGGAAGACTGTCCGGACTCCAGAGGCTGAATTTGCTTCGGCTGGTCTCTTCCAGGCAGGAGCGACCTCCATGTGGGCTTCCTGCTGCGGGTTGCTGAATGAGGTCATGGGGACGGGAGCGGTTCGCAGCCAGCAGCCTGGATTCGGAAGCGGGGCGAACCCCTTTCGGTTTGCCCCGAGCACGGACTTCACCGTCTATTCCTCAGCGGCAGCGACGGGCACAAACCCCGCCCTTTGCAAGTCTTGCGGCCTTTCCTTCTCCGTATTCAGGAAAAAGGTGAGCATTTTAAACAGAGGTCCCCAAACGTGGCCAGCTTTAAGACTTGTGGACTTCAACTCCCAGAATGTCTTAGGATCTGGCCTTCATTAGAGTATTAGGGGTCTCCAATCTTGGCAACCTTAAGATTTGTGTACCTCAACTCCCAGAATTCTCTAAAATCTGGTTTCTCTGGAGCAGCAGGGCTCTCTCTAAGCTTGTCGGCTTCAAGATTTGTGGACTTCCAGCTCCCAGAATTCCCCAGCTGGCATAGATTCATAGCTGGCTAAGAAATTCTGGGAGTTGAAGTCCACAAGTCTTAAAGTGGCCAAGTTTGGAGACCTCGGGTTTTAAGGCTCGGAGGGCAGATAAATCTCCAGGGTTTAACCTTACCCTGCACACAGGCTCTGATCAACACGGCAAAAAAAAAATTTGGAGAGTGGGGAGATTAGAAACCCCTCGTGGCTTAGGGATGAGGTCCACCTTGGAAGTCAAACCTGGGGCCAAAGCCTCCTGGCCGCCTCGTCATTTTCCAGTGATGCTTGACTGCAGATGGAAAGTGCCCAGGATTAGAGATGGGGAAAATGGCTGGATTTAAGGATTCAGGGCACCAGTTGAGGGCTGCATGCCTTTCCCATTCCTTATGGGTTTTTGTAAATACAAGTAGAAGGAATCCTTACAACAGTTTAATTTAGCGGCCATTCAAAGTTACAAGGGCACTGAAAAAAGTGACTTGAGCCCATTCTTCACCATGATCCAAATTCAGAAGCTTGGCAATCGATTCTTGTTTATGACCAGTGTCTGATAAGCTCAGTCGAGGTGGGGAAGAAGCCAGATTCACTTAACCAGAGGAAGATTCCCTGGCAAGCAAGGTTATAAAACGGCGTAAAACTCACTTAGGAATAGAAATGTTAATCTCAGTTGCAGTTGTAAGTCAAGGACGACCTGTGTAAAATAAGGACTCCGACATGCAGCCCCATTCAAATTATAAGTCTCTAGCTGCATCTCTCAGCGTAAACAAGATTGATTGATCAGGAGTTGACATATCGGCGTTTCCTGGTTGCAACCGACTTTGTGACACACCCTTCATTTCCCCCATGACCCTGGTCTTTCCCCCACCCCCTGGATGTATATTCTCCAATGGAACACATCCATAGCCAAGAGTCATCAATCACATTCTCCAGTAATAATCTTGCGCACAAGAAGCTTCAGCTGCCTAGCAATTATCTGAAGGGTTTAAGGAATGCGCTGCTTTCCCTCACTCCCTTTCTGCTGGCAACTCAAAAGACCAAGAGTATTTTTTTAGGAGTATTTTTTTAATTGACAATATTCCTCCTTTTTTCCTCCTGCAGTGCGAGGCGTGTAACACCCCTCCTTTTCTCCCCCCCCCTCCAGCATGTGTGTTGCGAGTGCAAGAAGGACTTCTGCTCGGTCTGCTCTGTCTTGCAAGAGACCCTCCGCCGGTGCTGCACCTGCCAGCTGCTGCAGGAGACGGGCTTCCAGCGGCCGCAGCTGATGCGGCTGAAAGTCAAGGACCTGCGTCAGTACCTGCTCCTCAGGAACATCCCCACGGAGACCTGTCGGGAAAAGGAAGACCTGGTCGACCTTATCCTCAGCCACCACGGATTGGCCTCCGAGGAGGAGACGGACACTAGCAGTTTGTATTCCACGCGCTCGCAGGCATCCAGCCTTTCCACCCAGCATGTTTCCCTCTCCGGATCGGTGTCTTCCTCGCAGGGAGACCTCGCCAACAGGCAGGAGAACGCGGGCAATGAAACGCACTTACAGGTAGGCTCCTGGAAGGGGGGAGGGAGAGAGGGAGGCGATCTTACCTGCCGATGGGGAGCGGAAGCTGCTCTTTCCAGAAAAACCAAAAGGGATGAGTTCACAGTAATTCTTCTTGTGCATTTAGGGGCCAAGCGAGAGACTCTCGGCCGATGTGGGGGTGGAGGAAGACTACGCAGCACAAGAAGTAAGGAATGAACCACCTGATGACATTTGACCCCAAGGGTTTTTTTTTACTCCCTTCTCAGTTTTCTGGTATAGTTTAAGGCAGAAGTCTCCAACCCTGGCCACTTTAAGACTTGTGGACTTCAACTCCTAGGATTCCTCAGCCAGCCATGCCTTTTCTCTCTCTTAATCTCCTAAAGTGGAGAGAGATTGCAGAGGAAGGGATTGCAAGAGAGTCAGCTGTGCTGGCTGGAGAATTCCGGGAATTGAAGCTTAAAGTGGCCAAGGTTGGAGACCTCTGGTTTAAGGCACCCTCCAGAACTTTTAAGACCCGTGGACTTCAACTCCTAGAATCCTCCAGCCTGCATGGAATCCTCCCCAGCCCAGAATTCTGCGAGTTGGAAGTCTGTGGGTCTTAAAAGTTGCCAAGTTTGGACAACCCTGGTTTGAAGGCAAACCAAACAATATTTCCGAACATAATTGGGGTTCCTGCTTGGGTATCCTCTCCCTCTAAATGCAGCAATGGATCTTTTTATCAACTTGAGTTGGATAACAGCTGGCCTCAAGGAGAGGGTTTGGCAGGAAATGCCAGCAGGGTAATCGTGGCCGGCCTATTGCACTTGCCAGGTGGTGTCCCCTGCAGAAGGTAGATGCCCTTTCAGGGGTGAGGGAAGGGAATCGGTGGTGGTTTGGCTTTCCAGTTTTGCAGGCTCGGTGGGCTCGTTGCCCTTGGAGCGTTCTTTGCCCGTGGAAAACACCTGCTTTTTTTTTTTAGACTCCAGGCCAGTCCNAACACCTGCTTTTTTTTTTAGACTCCAGGCCAGTCCAGGAAACGTGCCAGGGCCTCGCTGTCCGACATCTCCAGCCTGGATGACGTGGAAGGGCTGACTGTCCGGCAGCTGAAAGAAATCCTAGCTTGTAACTTTGTCAATTATTCGGGATGTTGTGAAAAATGGGAACTGGTAGAAAAAGTCAGTCGGCTCTACAAGGAGAACCAGACGAATCATCGGCTGCGTGAGTCTCCCGGTTTTTCTCTTTCCTGTCTCGCCCATTTGTTCACGGGAGGAAAGGCACGCGCTCTCCGTTTCCCTTCCGGAGCCTTGGAATGCCTCCCCGTCAGCTCCGGCAGTTACCCCCATTTAAATCATGAGTCTGAAGTTGAAGTTCCAAAACTTGATTTATTAGGAGTGGACATGCTGGCACTGCCTGGGTGCAGCCGACTCTGAGACACATCATTCACTGTCACCCTTCACCCTGGTTTTCCCCACCCCCTGGGTGTATTGTAATTCATATTCTCCAATGGGACACCTCCATAGCTCAGTCATCAATCATGTTCTCCAATTAGAATTTTGCACCTTCAGTCGCCTAGTTAACTATCTTTGAAAAAATTTATGGAATGCAGTTTTGGTTTGCAAGCTGCTCCACTGATTGCCCTTTCTCCCGGTAACTCTAAAAGACCCTAAAAATATTTTATGAGTTGACACCCGCTTAGTGACAGAAGTTCTTATCCCCAGTTGTCATAGGTTGAGGGCCACTGTCCTTAATGACACAAAGTAGCTCAGTAAACGGGAGGCATCCTCTAACCGTGCCCGTTTGCTCCTTTGGCAGAAGGAGAGAAGCCTCCACTGACCGACGAAGATGACAGCCTTTGCCGGATATGCATGGACGCGGTCATCGATTGTGTGCTGCTGGAGTGCGGCCACATGGTCGCCTGCACCAAATGCGGCAAGCGCCTGAGTGAGTGTCCGATCTGCCGCCAGTTCGTCGTTCGGGCTGTTCACGTCTTCAAGTCCTGAGCGGCTGGGCTCAGCCGCCCCCCGGAAGTTTCCTGCTGCACATTTCCTCCCGAGACGGCCACGTGGGGGGGGCAGGGAAGGAGGGGAGGCTCTGGAAAGCCTCCATTCCGATCCATTCATAGCATCCTGACCGGGACCTTAGGAGCTTTGACCGATTGTATTTCTGCTTTGCAAGTCAGATGCCTCTTAAAGATAGAGATGTGTGAACTGGATGGCTTTTCCTTTTCCTTTTTTTATTTTTATTTTTCCAAGACAACAAAAAAAAAAAGGAAAAAAGAAAAAAGGCAAGGCTCGAGTTAAAGAGTCAAACTTGCAGGAGGAGATTCAACGCTTCTGATTGCTCTTTTCTGAAAAATAGCACAAGAGACGAGGAAACCTTCCCAGAGAGCAACGGGATGAAGCAGAGTCTTCCCCCAGGGGCAGGGTGGCGTTTCTTGCCCCGGGAGGGAAATTTTGCGGGCGGACTGGTGGAGCAGTTCTTGTGCCAGTCACCCAGTGTCAGTGATCGACAGTTAGCCTTTATGGAAAGCGCCTGCATCAGAGAGAGCGAGTTTGTACCGCCGTTCCAAGAGCCTAAAAACATCCTTGGATTCAGAACAGGAAGAGTTTTGAGTTTACATGCTCACTCTAAGAACGTTTCCCACGCTTTGTCATGTTGATCTGGCCTTCCCGTGACGCCAAAAGCAACACTGAGTTGCGTGGAACAATCCGTAAAGCAACGTAGGCATGGAAAAACATTTTAAAAGCACCGTAAAAAAATATGCAAACCACATGGAGAATCCACGACAGTGTTGAATGTCTAGTTCCCTGGGACCCCCAGACCTGATGACACAACCAGGTCTTTTTGTGTGTGTGGGGGGGGGGGGNGGGGGGGGGGGAAGAGGTTGAGAGTGCTGCATAGGATAGGCCAGTGGTCTCCAACCTTGGCCACTTTAAGCTTCAATTCCCGGAATTCTCCAGCCAGCAGAGCTGGCTCTCTTGTCATCCCTTCCTCTGCAATCTCTCTCCACTTTAGGAGTTTAAGAAAGAGAAAAAGCAGGCATGGCTGGCTGGGGAATTCTGGGAGTTTGAAGCCCACAAGTCTTCAAGTGGCCGAGGTTGGAGACCCCTGAATCCGCCTCGATAGAGAAAGGTTTGGATGGACTGCCTACCAACAGGAACACCTCCAACCCTCTTCTGAAACTGGCTCCATTGGTGGCTGGGGGTGGACCAATCTAGTGTGTCCAGTGGATGCCAGGATCTGACCACAAGCAATGGGACTCTTCCCCCTGGGCTTCGTATCACAGCAATTGCTCTGATGGCAACGCCGGGTCTGGTGTGCGATCCCAGTCCAGGCCGGGCTCTGGATGACCTGAGAGAGAAGCCCTCGGCTGCCAGCCTTGTTCCCAAAGCCAAGTCTTCCCCACATCAACTGGGAGAGCCCCCCTCCACTCACTCCTTTACCAACTCCCCCAGGAGAAATGGGTCCATTCAAAGTAACACCCAGCAAACAGGGAAGCCTCTGTGGGGGAGGGGGAAGGGGGTCTATAGTAGCCTGCCCCACTGCTGCAGCTCCCCTGCACCCAGCCAGCCCTCAACCCCCACCCCCCCGTGTCCACCAAAGTGTCGACATTCAGGAAGGAACCAGGTAACAAATCAAGCAGCAGCAAAAAGCAACCCACAGCAGACCTAAAGGGATTAAAAAAAAAAAAAAAAGAGCCAGGTCTAAGAGCAACCAATTGCAATCTCACTTATTTAGCCCTGCTGCTTTGGGGAAGGATTGGGGGGGGAGGAGAGAGAATTGAAGTTGACCGTTTTTCAGAAGGGAGCAAGACGTCACGGCTTTGGGGTTGGTTTTGCTTTTGGTTTGAAAATTGTCTCTTAAGAGGACGGTGTAGAATATCGACTCGTTCAGGGCTATACATGCATAATGGAGAATGTAGAATATCCCTAACATTCTGAGTTAATGGCTGGCTTAATAAACGTTTCATCCATTGGCTTTGGTCTGCTTTTCTCTCTCCGTCCCCCACTTGCAATAAAGGAGGCACTTAATTTTCCCAGTGTGTC
Organism: Laticauda laticaudata; assembly: GCA_004320025.1. Taxonomy (NCBI): domain Eukaryota; kingdom Metazoa; phylum Chordata; class Lepidosauria; order Squamata; family Elapidae; genus Laticauda; species Laticauda laticaudata. Next base: position 59,952 of record BHFT01026106.1, read on the forward strand.
GGGGAAGTATTAAAACCTATAGGCTTGACAGCCTCGTATGAACGCTTTTTGTGAGTTGCAGATTTCTTTTAACCATCATTTCTACAGCTGGTGAAAAGGGAAAACACACCACCAGGTAAGCAAAGTTCTTTACTTTTTGCCCCAAGGGACAAAGCAATTCCCCTGGATCACAAAAATGCCGTCCAAGTTTGCTCTTGAGAAACAATATCGGGGGGGCTGGGGGGAGGTTGAATTAGGGGGGGGGNGGGGGGGAAACTTTTCCAGGAAATCTTACACAGGTTCAACAGGTATAGTACAAGCTAGCCTCTATTTTCTGTACAATTGTTTATACAAATTTGAATAGAGGTAAAACCGCATGAGGAAGAAATGAAACATGGAGAAAGCACTTTTAATGACATTGGCACTTCATGTACTGTATACTGAATTCCCACCCCTCTTTTTAAAAAAAAATGTTAATAAAGTTAAATTATAGCAACTCATTTAAAAGAAAACTCAAAACTCTTCAAAACTTGAAAGTTCCAATGTCTTAATTACCGAGATCTCCAAATTTTGGCAACTTTAAACTTGTGGACTTCAACTCCCAGAATTCCTCAGCCAATTGTGTCTTTTTTCTCATCCCCCAAAAGAGGAGATTGCAAAGGAAGGGATTACAAAAGAGTAAACTATGCTGGCTGAAGAATTCTGGGAGTTGAAGTCCACAAGTCTTAAAAGTGGCCAAGTTTGGGGACCCGTCTTCAGGAGATTGCTTGTAACTGAAAAGCTTTACAATTAAGGAAAAGGTGGGCTTTATAGGGGGAGAATTTAATGATAATTTCATCCTTCATCTGTACACCCTTGTTTTTTGCACCACACGCCTTATCGTGTTGCTCGAGCATACAAAATGGTATACAAAACATGCTATTTCCCCCCTCCCTCCAATCTTAAAAAGTGCTCCCCTATTTTCCCTCCCGCCCCTTCAAAAGTGGGGAAATACCCATCCGATCAGTCGTCGTCTCTCTTCGGAAACATTTGGCAACGCGAAGAAACCCAAGTCAAAAACGCCGGAGATGCATTCGAGAACTTTTGCATAAATAACTTTTTAAAGGGATTTTGTACAAAAATAGTTTTGCATTAAGGTCAAGATGTAACGGGGAGAGAGGAGGAAAAAAACCCAACAACAACCAACAACCACAGTCCCGCAGGCAGAAAAAACAGCAGGGGACGGGCCCACCTTCAGCAGCGCAGAAGGAACGTTCTGCTTCGGAGGCCTGCCGAAAGTCTTCGCTCCGGCTGCAGTTCTGAGTTGCCGCATCCATATCTTTCCCAGCACACGGAAATCCCAGGAGGTGCACATGGCTCACCGGAGCACTGAATGGCTAACCTGGGTGTCGGAGATTCCCGTGGGGTCCGGAGGGTAGAAGCACCTCCCTTGGGGTCCTTTTTGTTGTCCCCCCCCCACTTCCCCCTGNCACCTCCCTTGGGGTCCTTTTTGTCCCCCCCCCACTTCCCCCTGGCTTTCATTGCCTCTATTTACAACTCTGTCCTTGCAAATACTAACTCAGCTTAGCTTCTTCAGCAGTTTCTCTTCCATTTGGCTGAACTGGACGCTGACCGACATCTCGGCGATGAACTGTTCGCAGCCTTCCCGGCTGACCTGCTTGCAGTAGCGGAGGTCGATGTGGCAGATACTCCCGCAGCGCTTGAAGTACGACAGGCACTGATCTGTCACCTTGTTGCAGTCTGGAAGCGGAAGGGAGGGAGGGAGGGTTCACTTAGAGGCCGTTCAAAGTTACAATGGTGCTGCAAAAAGGGACCAACTACCGGTCTTTTTTCCATGCTTACAACCAATGCAGATTGTGTGATCAAAGTTTTGATGCTTACTTCGTATTTAGGACCCACAAGCCCCTTTTGTGACCTCCTGACAGGCAAAATCCAAGGGGAAGCCAGATTTATTGCCAACTGATCAGCTGGAGGGATTCACTTGACAACGGTGGCAAGGTCGTAAGACAGGGCAAAACTCACTTAGCAAATGTCTCGCTTAGCAACAGAAAAAATTGGGGCTCACTTGTGCTCCATAAGTTGAGGAATACCTGTAATATGAGAGTTTGACCCGAGGCCAAAGGCAATCAATGCACCTGCAAACATCTGCTGCCAAATTCAAGGAGTCCTCCAATTACGACTATTGTTAGGAGCTGAACTATTGTTGCCAACCTGGTTAAGGGGGTCACGCCCAATTTTACCACCTTTTTTTGGCCATGGTTGTTAAGCAAATAACTGCAAGTTGTAAAGTGAATCACAACTAAGTGAATCTACCTTCCCCCATGTTGGAAACCAGCTGGGAAGGTTGCACACATGGCCCGGGATGTTGCAACTGCCGTTAAATCCATGCCAGTTTCCAAGGGGCCCAAATTTCGATCGCTTGGATTGTGGGGAAGCGGCAACGGTTGTACGTCCAGGGATTTGCGAGTTTGCAAGTCCCTTTTTGTCAGGATCATTCCCGTTTAGTGAGTGTCCCTAAAGGAACAGTTATAAGTCAAGGACTTTCCTGTATTAAAGAAGGATGCAAGGTACATAAGGGGGCATTAATCAGAATAGCTCATTCCGTCCCCGTTTTTACCAATCCAGCAGGATTGTTTGGGTCGCAAGTGGACCCTTAAATCACGATGTGCAGAGATCTTTCCAAGGACTCTACTGTTATGGCCTGTTGGAGGCGTGGGAGTCAGATCCAGTGTCAAGGCAACCTGAGAGCTCCGAGGAGGAAGAGGGAATGGAGCTGGCAAAGAGAGAGACAGAGAGAGAGACAGAGACAGAGGCAGAGCCTGGGCCGTCTGTCAGCCCCCAAATGGGGGGAGTAAACAGCCCCCAGGTCTGGAGGTGGCTGATGTGGAAGATGAGGAACTGCTGGGCCCAGTGCCTGATGCATGGATGCACTGAAGGCAGAGGAGAGGAGAGCAGTGGAAATCTATGGGCTGGACCTTGGGACGGAAGAGCCACCGCTGCTGGCGAAGCCCCACCCTAGCTCTGAGGATAAAAGGCAGGGGGCAGAAATGAATAGGTGTGGCAAACAACTATTCATCTCCCTATTGGACAAACTTGTTAGTCTGCAGTGAGAGAGAAACTTTGCCGAGGCTGCCGACACTCCTAATTAAAGGAATCATTGAGTACACTTCAGAGGGTTCATCGTTGTTGGGGAGCTGGGTCAGAACATCTACCTGTTGAATCTCTCCCGGCCTACCTTTCAAAATAACCTCGGTTAGGGAGTCCCGCGTGGTGGTCCCCACCGCCGTCAACAGGTTGATGGACTGGTCCGTCACGTGATTACAGTAGCTGAGATTAAGCTTGGACAGGAGAGGCATGTGCCGGATAATCAGGCGCAGAGAAGCATCCGTGATGTCCAAGCCGGACAGGCGGAGATTGGTTATGTTCCGTAGCTTGCTTCGGTTGTCGATTTGGCCTGCGCAAGGAACAAAAGGCAGCAAAAGTCTTGTTGTTATTTCATTTACAGAGGCTGCGATTCAACAGGTTCAACCCACGCCTGGAGATGGTCAAATGAAATATCCTTTCTATATAAAAATATCACACAGAAGACAATTGTGGTCACAAGGTAAACAACTTACCCCATCAGTTGATATGGGTCGGTAGTTCCTCCAATGTTTTTTGTTTTAAGAGGGGTGGGCTTCAATTCCCAGAATTCCCCAGCCAGCGGGGGGAATTCTGAGTATTGAAACCCACCCCTCTTAAAATGGTCAACTTTGAAAACCACTGTTCTAGCCCATCTTTTTAACTTGTAGCCTTGCCTTCTCTGAGTAGGATAATATATATACTTTAAAAAAAAAACAAATAATTCCCTCCACACTGTCCAACTATTTCCAAAGTCTGCACTACTATTACTATTAATCTTCTCATCACTCCTTATCGCCCATCCCCTCCCACTTGTGACTGTAGGACTGTAACTTTGTCGCTTGTATCTTTACGATTTATTTTGACTGTTTCCCAGTATAACTTGATTGCTTCTTGTAACCTTCTTGACTATTATTAAGTGTTGTACCTGGTGATTCCTGATTCTTGATGAATGTGTCTTTTCTTTTATGTATGCTAAGAGCATTTGCACCAAGACAAATTCCTTGTGTGTCCAATCACACTTGGCCAATAAAGAATTCAACTCAATTCAATTCTTATTCTTAATTCAAATATCTATTCTAATTCTATTCTTATTGTAACCTATGACTATTATTAAGTGTTGTACCTGATGATTCTTGACTCTTGACGCATGTCTCTTTCCGTTTATGTACACTGAGAGCATTTGCACCAAAGACAAATTCTTTGTGTGTCCAATCACACTTGGCCAATAAAAGAATTCTTCTAACAAACAAATCTCATCCCACACCCACAATTCTACTCTACCCATTTCCTCTGTCCCATTCTTGAGGCCACCATAAATGAGAAACCTAGTAGTCCTGAAAAGAGATACCCAAGTCTTGTTTGCCGGAGTCCAAAATTGGGGGTACATACCTGGCCGGTTGTCAGTTGGTGGGGACAGAAGGTCTCGCATCTGGGCATCCTTCAGGCCTTCCACCCACTGGCTGTCCAGAGTTCGAAGAAGGGGACAACTGGAGCTGCAAAGTGCGGACACGGCGATCCACGAGCAGCCAGCCAAAAGCAGATCCCGGAGACCTATGGAGAAGGAAGGATGTAACCCTCAAAAGTGGTCCTAACTTCAAGACAATCCTTCCTTCCTTCTCTCCACTGCTCCATCTAAGGCAGGATGTTAGGGTTCCAGTTAATACACCCAATGGAATCGAAACTCCAAGGCAGGCATATTCCTCAAAGTACAGATTTGCTAGTTCGATACCTGTGCTTTGCGACGATACTATGTGGTCAAGGTTAGTTTTTGGGGAGGAAAATAAGTGGAAAAAATTCTGCCTCTGCCTACCAGCATCCATTTGTATTCATCTGGCTAGCATCCTGTCAGTGTGTGAGAGTTGAGGGCTGTTTGGAAACTGAAACAGCATTTGCTGTGTGAGCAAGGAGACAGCAAGGAGCCTGGGCGTGGCTTAGCTCAACTGTTCTGTACTGAAACTGCTTGCTGCTGTGAATCTGAAACTGAAACTCCTTTGCTTATGTTTTGCATTTGGAAAAGATTTCTTTCTCGGTGGGGCGGGGGAGTAGAATTCCTTAGCATCAGAGTAAGATGATGATGATAACATAATAATAATAATAATAATAATAATAATAATAATAATAATAATAATAATAATAATAATAATAATAATAATAATATAGGAAATACTAATGCTTCGATGGTCGTTTTGAAAAGTCCTTTCTTAATGAGCACCTAGAAGCCAAGAGGAACATACGTGCCAAATTTCAAGTTTGTAAGCTTTACGTTTCTGGAGATTTTCTGAAGATGCATGAGGGGTATTTTGCTTATATATGTATATAGACTAGGCATGACATATTGGCACATCTGGGGAAAACCAACTCTAACCTCACCCTTCAAGTTTTCCCCCAGTTAAAAGTAAAGTTTTCTTTCCCCTGCCCACGCCCTCCATCACGGGGTCCAATCAGGTCACAGTCCAAAGGTCAGTTGGTCTCAGATCCCACCTCCTGTAGCACCTGGTGGGAAAGTCCTTGGTTCCCAGAAGAAAGAGTTTTATTTTGGCTACAATCCCCCGGCTAGCTCTGCCTTTTCCCCGCTGCTGTTTCCCACAGCTTGACTCATCTCCGCTGTGGCAGCCCTGAAGGTGCCAGGGTGGTGGTGATGGGAAATGGCTTCAGGATTGACACAGGAATTGCTAAGGTGGGACCTACCTGGAAGCCGGGTAATAAGCCAGCTCAGCTGCTTTTTGGAGATATTTGTCCAGCTGAGATCTAATGTGACCGGCTGCCTTCTGATGATACCGCTCAGCATCAAGGGAGTGATGGATTTGCAATGGTTGAGGTCTATTTTGGTCCACAGCCTTTTATCACAGCACCTGGAGGAGAGCAGAGGAGAGGCAGGTCTGGCCCACATCTTGGAAAGAAATACAAGGCTTGAAATACAGGTATTCCTCAGCATACAGCCACAATGGAGTCCAACATTTCGGTTGTGAAGTGAGATATTTAAGTCAGTTTTGCTCTGTTTTAAGACTTTCCTTGCCTTGGTTGCAAAGCGAATCACTGCAGCTGATAAGTTAACCTGGTTATTAAGGAAATCCGGCTTCTCCATTGGCTTTGTTTATCAGAAGGTTTTGTGGTTAGCTGGCAGCAGGTGCAGACGGCTGAGGAGAGGGAGGACTCAGATGAGGGGCCAGAACCATCAGGGAGTGGACTGCTGCCTTCCGAGATTGTGGGGGCTGGCAGTAGCGATGAGGAGTTTCTGAGGAGCCTGTGCAAATGCGCGCAGGATAGCTCAGAAGAAAGAGCAGTTACAACAGCATGGGCAACTCAGGAATAATGCTGCAAGGTAATGGCCCCTCCTCCAAGAAAATAAAAGCCAGCTGTGAATCGGATGTTCCTTGCAGGAAGCAAAGACATTTTGAAACTCGAGCATCGTGGACATTGCAGTACCTTAAGTTGGTATTTGAAGACTCTTGTGTTGTAAAATATCTCTAGGTAACCTTATCTGTTATTCTTGGCAGCCTCACACTTTTGGCAAGGCTCAAGCTTATCAAAGTTAGTTTGCAGCAGCCTTTTAACCAGGGATTTGTAAGAATCATTAAAAGGTTTCTATTCCCTTTGGTTCATGTTTCTTTTATTGGAAAAGGGTTTGGGTCAGAACAGAAGGTTGCAAAAGGGGAAATCACGTCACCCTGCAACATTTCAACCATCATAAATATGAGCCAGTTGCCAAGCCTCTGAATGTTGAGGTTGTAACTGTGTTTTACGGCACCAAAAATAATCGTCCCTTTCTTTTTACTTTAGACTCTTCTCCCTTTTTCCTTTCTCACTTTTATTTGTATTTTATATGACAATAAATTCTAATAAAAGCCAAAAAAAGAGGACAGCACAAGGTTTTCCAAGCCCCACTGAATTCTCGCCTCTCTTTATCCTGATCAGAGTCACAACCGTTGCAATCCTGGCCGCCAGATACTAAGGGCCCCCTGACACCCCAGTTCCAGCCTGCCCTCCCGTCCCTAATACCCCCCCCCATGATCCCCCCTATTCCTTACCACCGATTCCAGGTTCGGCACACTCTCATGCAGACGCAGAGTTCCCCGGGTCGGAGACAGTTGAAGACGGCCATCCACACCTCCCTCTGCATCACGTGGGCTGCTCCGTCATCAAGCAGGAGTGAGTCGGGCGGGGGACTGATAGGGGGTGGCCGCACCACATGCCGCTCCATCTGCATGCACTTGGGGGGCGAGAGGGAAGGCGGGGGCCGGGCGATGACCCTGGGGGTGGGAGTGGTGGCACCGCCACTGCTGCGGAGGCTGGAGAGGATCTGGTGGCGGAGTTCCCGCGGCGTCCCGTTGAAGCCCTTGGATAGAGGGTGCGGCTGCTCCGGGCCGAGGTGGTGCTTGTCCTCCTCGGTCTCACTCTCCGGCTCCGACTTGATAGGCTGGTGGTTCTCGTTGGCCAGGCTGTTCTCGGTCTTCTGGATCTCCTGGTTGAGTTCCTTACTCAGCTCTTTGCTCAGCTCCTTGTTGGGCAGCCGAGCTTTCCGACGGATCTTGAACTTCTTCTTCTCCCGGGGCTCGGCACCTTCAGAACTTGGCCCCGCGGTGGGTGAGCTCGAGCGCGACTGGTCGCTCTCCTTGGTTTTGGGAGCTTCCTCCGGGAAGGCCTCCCCACTTTCTTGCTTGAAGCGCCGCAGGGGTTTGATGGCGGCCACCCGGTCATCGGGAGTCTTCCAGGAGCGCCTCTGGAAAGGGGGAAGGTACCCCGATATCAAAGGAGAATCGATCAACTATGGTGCGAAACCCGACATGGGAAGGCTGGGGAATTCTGGCATTTGAAGTCCACCCCTCTTCAAGTTCCCATGGTTGAAGAACGCTTTTACATAGGTAGTCCTTGACTTACAGCCACAATAGAGCCCCAAAATTTTGTTGCTAAGCGAAACATTAAGAGAGTTTCACCCCGTTTTATCACCTTTCTTGCCACAGCTGTTAAGTGAATCACTGCAGATGTTCAGTTAGTCATACGGCTGTTCAGCAAATCTGGCTTCCCCATTAATCCCCCCCTTCAGAGGGTCACAAAAGGGGATGACGTCACCCTGGGATGTTGAGCCATCCTAAATATGAGTCGCCAAGAGTCCAAATTTTAATCATGTGAATCTAGAGATGTCAAGCCCAAAATTGACATATGTGTACAGCCATTTTATTTAGCCTTTCTATATATTCCTTTTTTCTTTTTCTTTGCTGATTTTGGAGGGAAGGGTTTCAGGCTTGCCACATTCCTAAGATGGGAGGAGTGGAGATAGTCAGAGTTGTTTAGGCTAGGTGGTATTTCTTCCTGTGGGAACGAAAACGGACCCTGCTGAAACCTGGAGGTGGAGACTGATGACACCAGGCAACATTGATCTGTCTCTATTAGGGAANAGGTGGAGACTGATGACACCAGGCAACATTGATCTGTCTCTATTAGGGAATGTGACTTTTCGAGGTTGTCTCTAACTTCCAATATTATGTGGTGTAATTCCGGGTTGAGTCAGATCTGGAATTACAAAGACTCTGCAAATTTGATGATATTGTAAATAAAATAAATTATTATGGAAGATTGACTTTGGTTTTTTTTTCTTTTTGAATGGATTTCATCACTTGGAAACCTAACAAGAGATGTTGGAATGGTCGTGTGAAAAACATTCATAAGTCACATTTTTCAGTGCCATCATTTAGTGAAGAGTCACTAAACAGTTGTAAGTCAAGAACTACCTGTATAGTGAATGTTGTCCTATGGGTAAGATTTTTTTGGGAGGGGGGAGGAGAAATCCATACAGATGAAGAACTTACCTTTTTCCTGAACAGCTTCTCTTCTTTCCCCAGTTTTAGCTACAGTCAGGGAAGGAAGGGAGGGAGGAAAAATGTCAATTTTATTTATTGGAAGTCGCTCTTCCCAGGCCGCCTGGGGCAATTCTGGGAATTAAAAGTTTGCAAGGCTTAAAGATCCAGAGATTTCAAAACACAACCCTAAATGGCTGGTTAGTTTAGAAACAGACAATTTAGACCTCTCCCACCTCTGGTCCCTTCCAGGTGTGCTAGAATTGGTGGTGGGTGAAAGGGACAGGGAATGCTTGGGGTAAAATGAAAGTAATAGAAGAAAGCTTGTCTCCCAAGAGACAGTGTTTCAAGGTCGCTTCCAGGTAAGAATGCAGCCCCAGGACAGCTTATCCTCAAGAGTGACCATTTCAAAAAACATTTTCTCTAAAATTGATGGGACAACGGGGGAACCTATTGCTGGGGGAGATTTAGCGCGCAAATTTCAGTTCTGGCTTTGCTTTACCGTATTCCACTTGACCTTTAGTAAACTATACTTTTCTCAACACATGGAATCCAGGATCTCTCTCGCTTAAAGGTTCAAGCTGAGGCAGGACGGACAGGAGACTAGGAATTTTTACATTCATCCATCTCTGCAAATGTGGATTTGTACCAGGTTGGAGGAAATGGTCCGATGGCGGCTTATAGGGAAGGGCATGACAGTGACCTTTCTTCCTGGGAGGGGGGGTTTCCCCAGCTCCTGACCCTCCTTGTAGTNTGGATTTGTACCAGGTTGGAGGAAATGGTCCGATGGCGGCTTATAGGGAAGGGCATGACAGTGACCTTTCTTACTGGGAGGGGGGGTTTCCCCAGCTCCTGACCCTCCTTGTAGTGTGATTCTTCTACAGAGGCACCTTCTCCTGCCTTTTCACCCTAAACACCTGGTCTTACCCGCTTCCTCAACGCCGGTTCTTGAGGTTTATCCAATTTCCGCTTGCGGCGCAGGTGGGCTTCCTCCGAGGACTTCCTCTTCAATAGAGGATCCAGGGGGGGCTTCGGGGGGCGCTCGTCGGATTTCTTGCGGGGCGATTCCTCGCACTCGACTTTCCTCTTGGGGATCTCAGGGACGACTTCCTTGTTCTCTCGGTTGATCTTCTGCTCTTTGAGCAAAGAGCCGGGTAGGTTGGAAGCGTATTTGAACCCAGGGCCCCGCTTTTGCTTGTACGCCAGAAAGAGACAAAACACACAAGCAAACTTTATATCTTATGCCTTTTTTTCCTCCTCTCCCAGAAAGGGCTAATTCTCTAAATTGGGAGGCATTGCCTGGGTGTATCCTAATTCATATTCTCCAATGGGACACGTCCATAGCTAAGAGTCATCCATCATGTTCTCCAGTTAGATTTTTGCGCTGCAGAAACTTCAGCCACCTAGTGACAATCTCTGAAAAACTATGTAGGGAATGCACTTTTAACATTATTATCACTTGGGAACAAACAACGAGCCTCCTGCAGATTTTGCTCTCTTCTGCACAGGTAGTCATCGACTTACAACAGTTAGTTGAGTGACTGACTGTCAGGACTCTGGCACTTAACCCCATTTAAATCATGAGTCTTGAGCCAAACTTCCAAAACTAAACAGGATTTATTGGCTCAATTGTACAGACCGTGACGGACCCACATCGACTGAGACTCTGTGTAGTAAGTAACAGTGGGAACTGGGACCAATCCTCCCACCCCCTGGGTGTGTTGTAGTTCATATTCTCCAATGAGGCACATCCATAGCCCAGAGTCATCAATCTTGTTCTCCAGTTAGAAAAACTTCAGTCCCCTAGTTACAATCTCTGAAAACCTATGTATGGAATGCACTTTTGGTTTCCAAGCTGCCACACTGCTCTTTCAAACCCCTCCCCACCTCCCTTTCTCTTGGCAACTCTAAACCGCCCATAAAAAATGTTTTACAAGTTGACATATACATTACAGGAGGGAAACTTGAAAATCTACTGGCAAAGGAGGGACCCACAAATTAGTTCAGCTGAGCTTTGTTGGAAACAAAATTGAATAGAAACAGTTTTGGGATCTCAAAAGAAAGGATGTGTGTGAGAGAGGTTATTGCTTTTTAAGTCTTTTTATATAGGTAGCTCTCAACATACAGTTACAATTGAGCCTAAAATTTCTCTGGCTAACCGAGATATTTGTTAAGTGAGTTTTGGCTGATTTTACTACCTTTCTTGCCACCATCCTTAAGTGAATAGCTGTTTGTTAACTTAGCAATACGGTCATTAAATGACTCTGGCTTCTGCACTGACTTTGCACGTCCCAAAAGGGGATCATGTGACCCTGGGTAACACTGCAACCATCCTAAATATGAGCCAGTTGCCAATTCTGAATTTTGACCACGTGATGCCGAGTGGTCGTGTGAAAAAACATTCAAAAGTCACTTTTTTCAGTGCCGTTGTAACTTTGGTCACTTAAACTGTTGTTGGTCGAGGTGTACCTGTATAATTATTGGATTTTTTTTAATGTTGTGTAAGGTGCCTAAAGTCACTGAATGTGATGGCCCGGAGTGTAACACAAATGTAACAAAATCCAAAACATACACAAATGTCCTTTAATGCCTCCAACTTGGCCCCACTGTTCAATAATTCTCAGTTGGAGATAAAACTTATTCAAAAATAGTCTTCAAAAGAAAGCAATACAGTCAGAACTCAAAAGACCAGATAAAGGTGAAATAAAAAACCAAAACAAAATACAATGAAGGAATTTCCACAATGGACTAGGATAAGTAATTACCAACTTCAAGGAGATAACAAGGCAGAGTCTGTTGGAAGGACACCAACCAAGATAACTTCAGCCCAAAATAAAACACACTTTGCTTCTGGCAACGCTGTGTTGTAACCTCCGTCTCTCTTATATACTATTCCCCCCAGCTGCAACCAATGAGGGGGATCATGGCCACTTCCTCTCTCGTAAGCCAAGTTGTGTTCTCCATTCCTCCCTGCGTGTCCTAGGATGCAGAGGGGATGGGCCTGGTTCTTCCTCTGACTGCCCAGCCGGCCTCTGCCCTTCCCCAGCCTCCTCCACAACCTCCAGAGTCACATATCCACTCCCTGTCGGCTGTTTCTCCTCTCCCTCAGAGTCTGATTCTAACAAGGACATGACACTGAAAGTAAGTGGCTGGCCATATAAATTCTCTAAATAAGTAACAAAATAAGACTGGCCCTCTTTCTCAAAATCTCCTTTATCTGATTTCAAGCGCTGCAAGTCCCAATATCTTTCAAGGCGAGGTTTTTAACACTTCTTTCTTTTTAAAAGTATAATATTTCATAATTTAATTTCAGAGTTCTGGCATCATCAGTGATCTCAGGGACATTATGTTACGCAGGGGGGCCTCTCCACCCACCCAGTTGATAAAAAAAGTCACACTTTGACGCCGACAAAGACTCAGTTGGCAAAATACACTAAAAATGACTCCCTGTCCCCTTTTCCAGACAACCCAATCATGGCTGTGAAACTCACTTTTCCCGTTTTTCCAGCATGGTTGCACTTGGGACATTCCCAACAATTTGGAAGCTCCTCGTTCACCACGCCGTCCGATTCCCGCACCTGAGAGAGAGGGAGAGAGAGAAAGAAAAAAAAGAAAGAGGGACGGAGGAAGAGAAAGAGAAAAAAGGAGAGAAAGAGGGAGAGAGACAGGTAGAGGAAGAGAAAAGATAAAGTTGGTGAGTTCCTCCAGGCAGGGATGGTGAGATCTGTTCCTTTTTATCTATTCCTATTCTATCCATTCATCCCATTTACAAACTTCCCATCTCCCTCCCAGATAAATCAATTACAGGTAGTCCTTGACTTACAACCGTGGTGAGAAAGGCGGTAAAATGGGACACTCGGTTAACACATGTCTTGCTTAGCAACGGAAATCTTGATTGTGGATTGTGAACCTTGCTTGTGGTCATAAGTCAAGGACTCCCTTGAATAAGACCCAGAAGTTTCTCTCCTTACTTTAAGGCACCCAGGGTGGATGATTTCGTTGCAAATGGAGCACTCCATAAGCATCAGATTAAATTTGCTCTCTTCTTCCTCCACCGTGTCTTCCTTCCCTGCTTCGCCACACACCAAGCACACGGCAGTGTGAGGCAGCACCGGCTACGGAGGCAGGAAAAAAAGGACAGATCAGAGGATCGGAAATGGGAGCAAAAGTGATCAGAGCAGACCAGGAATGCCTCTTCCTGGAGCAAGCTTGGCAACTTTATGATCTGTGGACTTCAACTCCCAGAATTCCTCATTTCCAGCCAGCCAGTCCACAAACCATCATGGCTGGCTGAGGAATTCTGGGAGTCCAAGTCCACAAGCCACCATGGCTGGCTGAAGAAATCTGGGAGTCGAAGTCTACAAGCCATCATGGCTGGCTAAGGAACTCTGGGAGTCAAAGTCCAGAAGTTGTGAAGTTGCCAAGCCCGTTATTCCCCTGACCTGGAGGCAATCCTGGTTTTCCCATCCCAGTGAACATTGATGGCGCTTACCGCGATGCACTGCCTCATAATGCAGGACTGTTTCATGCGGCCAGGCCCCCCAAACTTCTTCATGTCCTTGCAGAAATGACATTCGCCGCACTCTGTCCGCAGGCAGGCCTCGCACTTGCGACATCGCGTCCTTCTCCGACGCGCGCCTGCAGTCGTCCGGTTCGCCGCAAGCTTCACAGCCGAGGAAGGGCCCAGCTTCCCCTTTGGACGCCCAACTGCCCGGTTCTGAGAAAGGAAGAGAGAGGGTGGGGGTTTTAAAGGCTGACCACCTACCATACCACGGCTCTTGTGAAGTCGCTCCCGTTGTGGGTTGATAACCTTGTAGGGAACGAAGCAGATGTTACGGCTTATGATAAAATTTGGTTTCCAGTTCCTCTTTCTGCAGACCTAAAGTGGCAGCTCTTCTGAGTTGGGATGGTACGGTAAACCACAAAATGCGATTAAAGAGATACAGGCGACAGAGGCTGGTCAGTAATAAGAGCTTTCCGGCTTCGCCGTTGTACAAACCCAGCCAGATAGACCCTGGTCTAATGCCACAGAAGACGCAGCGGGAGTAGCCAAAAAGAATTCGTGGTGAGTCAACTTGGAAAGTATTATCACACAAGGAAAGATTAAAAACACCTCACAAATTGGTTGTAACAAGAGAAAGCCTGTTAATGGTTAATACATCAGGCTAGAAACTAGTTTTAGTTCCATCTTCGGCATGAAAGCCAGCTGGGTGATTTTGGAACAATAGCCAGGAGATGGTGAGTTTCTAGTTCCACCATAGCCATGAAAGCTGGCTTGATTATTTTGGGCGAATCCCCAGGTGAGGGTGAGTTCTAGTCTTGCCTTAGGGATGAAAGTGCCTTTGAGCCAGCTCTCCCCTCCCACAGGGTTGTTGTGAGGAAAATAGGAGGAGGAAAGAGTATTAGGTTCGTTCGCTGCCTTATAACAATAATAACGTCCCAGTGCTAGAAATGATTCCTCAAATTAGCCATGATGGGCTTCCTTCACATAATATGCAAAGCCACCCACAGTTGGTTGTGGTTTGCAATCAAGAGTTTATGCTTAGCATTGCAGTTTATTCCATATGTGAGAATTAGGCAAACCATATGATGTGTGAATGCATCCCTAAACTCCAAAATTAACAAACCAATAAACATATCATATAATTATTATAAATATATAAACAATGTGTACATTTGATTTATTGTGTTCCATTTGGAGTTAAGTGCTGGTGCCAGCCAAATCATAGTGATGGACCTCAGTGAGATGTAACACATACCAGCAAACTTCCACTCCCGTAAAATCTTTTGTTTTTAGCAGGTTGAGAATTTTTATAACCCTTTCTAAAAAAACTAATATTTGGTTTTGCTGTCTGTTTTTTCCATTTTTCCATGCTGTTTGGTGTGTGTTGTGAATCACCCAGGATTATCTGGAGTTGGGCATCATCAAATTGAACAAACAAATAAAATAAATATAATTGGAAAATTTGCTTGGAAATTTCATCTATGCATCAGCTGCAGAAAACAGTAAGAAATAGTAAGAAGTTTTTCAGCAGCCATTTTATAGACTTACAGATTCTTTTATCAGATCCTTTGATGGTTTTCCAGGACTAAGTGAACACACTAAATGGATCAATTAAAAAAATAATTTAAAATATTTGACAAGTCCCAACATTTAATATCAGAACTGAGATTTGCCTCACATGCAAGCTCTTAATTTAAAACAATGACCACAACAAATATTTAAAAAAAAATATTCTAGGAGTTACAAAAATTTCCCTTCCAAAATGCTCATGTAAGGTAGATCCCTAAAATTAGATCCACCTTATTTAAAAATAATAATAATTTCTACAGCCACCCACCTCAGCCCACTGACTCCAGGTGGTGAAACAATCCTAAAACAATTAGAACATTTTTTTTAAATGTTCATTTAAAAAAATAATTAAGACTGTTTGGTGTTTTCAAAACCCAACCGCAAAAGTAATACACCTACACCGAATTCATGGCCCTGGATAAATGAAATGTTAAAAGGCAGAATAAGGAAATGTAGATGACCAGTCCAACAACAAATTAAGGAATTAAATATATTTTCAGTTGGATACTGGAAACGAATTTGAGATACATCAAGAGAGCCAGGTAAAATATTTACACCTTTGTTCTAAGTGAATCAAGGTAAGAATCTTTTTTTTTTAAAGGTTGCTTTTTCACTTCTAAATACTGGTCCAAATTTAAATTGGTAAATCCTAGTAGTTTCTAAAAAATTGGCTCTGCTCTCAGTTGGGGTGGTGGTGTTTCTTTTCCCCCCCTGCCACATTATAAAAGCCCTTTTAAGATGCCCCAGGTATGACTGCACTGGAGGCAGGATCAATTCCCTATCTTGATGGGATTAAGTCTTCCATGGGGGCTGGGGGGGGCAAGGAAGCTGTCACACAGGCAACAAGCACAAGGCACACCCCTCTTCAGATGGCCAAAGCACAGCCAAGGTCTCACTTCCTGCCTCCTCTGATGAAAGGGGGGAAGAAAACCCACAAGATGGCTCAGTTAAAAATCTCCTGTCAAGTCAAAGCAACACCTTTCTTCGAAAACAAGAAAGAAAGAAAGAAAGAAAGAAAAAACTACAAAAAAGGGCAGTGTAGTTGATTTTGGAAGACAGCCCCTCTGCCCCTCACCCCCCCTTCCCTTCCCCCTTCCTCCCATCCTCTTTCTTTCTTTCTTTTTCTCTTTCTTTCTCTTTGTTTCTTTCTTTCTTTTCTTTCTTCCCTCCCCCTTCCTTCCTTCCCTCCCCCTTCCTCCCATCCTCATTCTTTCTTTCTTTTTTTCTCTTTCTTTCTCTTTTCTTTGTTTTTCTTTCTCCCCTTCTTTCCTTCCCTCCCCCTTTCTCCCATCCTTTCTTTTTCTTTTTCTTTCTCCCCTTCCTTCCCTCCCCCTTCCTCCCATCTCATTTACTTTTCATTTTTCTTTCTTTCTCCCCTTCCTTTCCTCCCATTCTTTTTCTTTTTCCTTCCTTCTTTCCCTTCCTCCACCCGCACTTTTCTTTTTTTTCTCCCCTCCTCCTTTCTTTCCTTCCTTCCTTCCCCCTTCCTCCTACTGTCTTCTTTTCTCTTCCTCTTCTTTTTCTCTCCTTCCCTCCCACCTTCCTTTTCTTTCTCTTTCCTTTCCTTCCTTTCCTCCCTCCTTCCCTCTCCCTTTCCTTCTTTATTCCATCCCAAAGACCCGGCTTTCCCACCCAACCCTCCGGGAGGGGTGGAAGATGGCCAAACCTCACCCCACCCCACCCATTTCCTTGGCCTCCTCCCCTCCCCCTATGGAGAGAGACCCCTCCCCTCCTCTCCTGCTTCATGCAACGCCCTGCAAGGCAGGAAAAAAAGAGACACCCAGGTACCAAAACTTTGCCTTGCCGTTTTTTAAAAAAAAAAAAAGGCAGCCAGACCCACCCACCGCCATGCATGCAAGTGTGTGTGTGTGTGTGTGTGTGTGTGTGTGCAGCCCGTGCATGCACGCACACACACACACCCCCACCTGGTCCTGCTCCGAGTCGTAGTCTTCCTCATCGGGACTGGCTGACATGGCCATCTCATCACGGGCAGCCCAGCAAGGGCCGGGCTGGCATGGCTGGCAGCAGGTGTGGGACTCTAACCCGGCTGTCCGGCCTTCGGCGGCGCTCCTTCCCTCTCCTTACTCCCAGTGGGAGGAGGAAGAGGAGGAAGAGCTGAGAAGGCCCTCATCCATATGCATGAGGGCCTGAGGAAACCAGGAAGGGGCTGAGCTTCCTGGGCTGCCAATGGCGAGCTAACCCGGAGTGGAACAAAAGACGGGCTCTCCATTGGCTGGGGGAGCGGGGGAGGCAGGGGCAGAGTTGGGGAGGGTCTTTGCTGGAGGAGGAGGAAGGGGGCCTTGCAAAGCACCCTTCCTTCCTTCCTTCCTTCCTTCCTTCCTTCCTTCCTGGTGCAACAGGGGGGCTGAACTCCTTGCAGAGGGAGGCTTTGCAAAGGGACGGGCTCTGCTTTGTGCCCACCCACCAAAGGGCAACGTAAGCGGCTTCCTTTCAGGGGGCTGCAGAAGCTAAAGAGGGGTTTCTTTTTTAAAAGAAATATGAAATGTTTTTGCATGCATGCATGCCAACCCCCCCCCCCAAAAAAAACCTCTTGCTTTGGTTCTGCAGCTTGGAGTCCAAGACAGATGCCAGGAGGTCTCTTCCCTCCTCCTCCTCCTCCCCCCCCCCACAAACAAACCCAACCAGCAGCCCTGCAGTAACTCACAATCAATCACACACATATTGCCTGTTTTGGGGGGGGGGGGGGGGGCACCAAACCTTGAACCTGCCTTTATTATTCGGCGCGCTTAAAGGCACAAGATTTTAAAGCAACAGCCGCGCTGAAAGCAAGGGCAGTTCTCTCCGTGGAACTGTAAGCGGTTCAGGGAAAAAAGCGTTGTGTGGTGCACCACGAACCACAAAGGGAGCTAAAACACACACACACACAATATGAAATTATGCCAAAACATACTTTGGAAGGAAAAAAAACAACAAACCTCTCTTTTTGGGGAGGGGGGGTTGGAAATCTCTTTGCAGGATAAAAACAGTCTTGATTTAAGGATTGAGGCTTGTAACCGAAAGAAACCAGGATGGCCTACCTTTGCGTTTTTCTTAGGCCAGGATACCACGGGAATCCCAGATATGGCCAAATTCTGGTCATCCTCTGCATGTTCCTTCAGGATGTTCTGTTTCCAAAGCAGAGGGGAGGAAAAAAAGGAAATACTTGGCTTTTGCAAGGGCTGATTTCACACAATCTCCTGCATTTTAGGCTTTGTTTAAAAATCATCGGCCTTCACAAACCATGGCTTGTTAAGTTTGCACATGGGTGGACCCAGCCATGTTGACTTATTCCATAAATCATAACAAAGCCTATTTTTTGGCTGGTTGTTCCACATAAAGCAAATCAAGGTGATTTAATTGGACTTGGGCTTGGCATATTGCGTGAATTCCTGCAAAAAGCATCCATTCTGGCTTGGGGTAGAGGCTACTGCATGAAGAGATGGCCCTGAGGCTTTCCCCATAAATTAAAAATAATTGCAAAGCCAGAGAATTGGGGCTCCTCTCTTAAATGCTTCAATAGCCTTGTGGAATGGTATCCCACACCCTAAAAAATAATTAAGGATTTTCTGCGTTTTCCAGAGGGAATAAAAAGCAAAGCCCTCATTTGCTCCTGAAAGAAAAATAAGAAAGGGCCTTAAAGATTTCAATTTTCCAATTATTAAATTTAAACCCTTGAGTGGGGTATTGTACCATATAATCCCTTCTTTTAAAAAAAATTGAAATGCAAAAGAGGGTAAGGAAAAAAAAGAAACAAAAAGGGAAATCGGTTTTAAAACTGCATAGTGAAAACAGGATTAAAACTTTTGGGTGAGAGAACCACTCCTCCCCTTTCTGTGTGCAGCTCCTACCCGTAAATTTTACTTTACTGGACTGTACTTTATTGTCATTGCACCTCCTACAAGGAAATCAAGCACCATCTTCACTGCACATCATGACCATGACCATGAAAATAAACACAAACACACATCACCCTTCACACATTGAACTGAAAATCCCTGACACCACACCAACACTGCACCACACAGCAGAATTCAGTATAGTTCCTGCCCTGGGAGAGAAGCTGTTTTTCAGCCTATTTGTCCTAGTTTTTATTATTATCCTGAACCGTCTGCCAGATGGGAATAGTTCCAAAAAAAGGTGCCCAGGATGAGATGAATCTTTGAGGATGTTTTGAACTTTCTTAAGGCAGCGGGAGCTCTCAAGCTCTTCCAAAGAGGGGAGAGGACAACCAGTGATCCTCTGAGGGGCAATGACGTTCACCCTCTGGAGCGCTGTCCCATCTGCCATTGTGCAATTGGCAAACCATACAGAGGTACAGTAAGTTAAAATACTCCCTATGGGGCAACAGTAGAAGGTCACCAGCAGTTTTTCATCCAGTTGTTGTTTCCTGAGAAGACTCAGATAGTCTAATCTCTGCTGGGTCCTTTTGACCAGGGCTGCAATGTGAGCCCCCCAGGTCAGATCCTCTTTTAGAGCAACACCCAGAAACTTAAAACTGCCCACTTGCTCCACTCAATCTCCATCGATAAGCAAGGGCTGGAGGTCTGATCTGTTCCTGCACATCAAACATGAATGAGGGTTGCTAATTCCCGCTGAAGTCCTAAACATCACAGTTAAAATGTAAACCTATGAGAGGACTGTACCACTTGCCTGAAGGAAATGGGAAATTTATTTTCTCCTACAGTCTCCAAAAACCACCATCTGACACCAACCATAAATAGGGTTTGTTCTCAAATCGTTCAACACAACACAATCCTGCAATCTACTTGAATGGGCATGGTTAAAGCCTGTATTCACAGCACTAGCTAAGCCATGGTTTAATCAATGTGGTTTTTTTTCAAATAGGTAGGTCCACAAATCCATTACACGTGTGCCCCTGAACTTGGTGCCTTCTAGATACCATGAGACCTCAACTCCAAGCCAAAAGCACAAATGCACTAAACCAGGGGTCTCCAACCTTGGCAACTTTAGGAGATTTGAACTTTAATTCCCAGAGTTCCTCATGTGGACTTCAACTCCCAGAGTTTCATGTGGAATTCTGGGAATTGAAGTTCACACGTCTTAAAAGTTGCCAAGGTTGGAGACCCCTGACTAAACCATGAGCCACGGCTTACAAATGACACCAATTGGGATCCAGGCTAAGCCACCAACCAACAAACCATGTCTCAGGTCTACAGAAGGACACGCTTTCCTGCTACGCACCTTCATATCTTCCAGGAGAGCCTGAGGATCTCCAATGCCTTCGGGGACACATTTCTTGTTCTCCGGAAGGGATTCCAGTTTTTCCACCAGGGCCTTCAAACCTTTCAGCTCAAATTCGGTCAAGTGAGTCCACTTGGCGGGCACCTCCGTGGCAGGAGACCCAGTGGGAGTTTTTGAATAGTCCACCGTGGCTGACTTTATACTTTCCTCTGACTCATTGGACAGAGTCCTTTTGAAGAAGCGCAATTTTGCCTTCTTCCCCAATGTCTCCTTCCCCTCCGAGTGCGTGCTGTTAGGAGAAGAGGGGACGTCGGACAAGATCTTGGGGACTTTGTCGGGACTGTTATCCTTGTCTTCCTGAGCACGAACATCGCACGAGTCCTCATCCATGTCTCCCCAGGAATCGGACGAGAAACTATCCAAGCTACGTTTCCTGGAGGTATCTGGGAGCAGAGAAGAAAACAAATTAAGAATTGCATTGGCAAAATGTTGGAAGGGCGAACAATTGCCAACAAATAATTTGATTACTCAGAAAATACTTGACCGCGCTGAAATGGACCTACTTACACAAAAATTTAGGAATAAGGAAGACTCAAGATATATTACAGCTTGGGATAAATGGTATAAGTGGATTAAAGAGAAAAAACCAGGAAATTAAAAGATATGTTTTTGATGAATGGAGTAGTTAAACTAAGAATGTTTACCAAATAAGAAACGAATAGTAATAAAATTATTACCAAGAAAAAAGTACACCGTCTTAGTTGATTAGAAGCATATGCTTTATATGTTTTATATATTTATTTATTATGTATTTGTATATATAGATTTTGTCTACAATGTAAGGTTGTATTTGATGTATTGTACATAGCATTTTTCTTTTTTAATCTGTAATAAAGTTTTCTTTTAAAAAATTTTTAAAAAATTGAGACCTTCCAGAAAATCGAGACCTCTAGTAACAACCACCAACATTCTAGTTCAACTTCAACCTCAATTATTTCTGTCTTTTTAAAAGCTGATTTATTCCACCAAATCTCTCCTCTTTAGAGTCTTCACGCATGTCTTTTGAGTTACTGAATTATCCAGCTCAGTCCCTAACTTGAAAAAGTTTCTGCAATCAAGAGTTCCTTTCCCTCTCTTGTCCCTGCTACTCCAAACAACACACTGAGGTCCAGGCAAATTACTTACCAATTAACATTGATTCTTGTAGATACTCCCTGCTGAAATGAGAGCGCTGCGTTAGACAGAATATGTATCTCTCCAAAACATACCAACACATCTCATAGTAAAAAGGGTAGCGGAACTTGGCTTGTACCTGCGGAGGGGAAAAAACCACATAGGAACATGTCTGAATGTGGGCCACAATTTGCTCAGATGGAGGCAGAAAAGTAGAGAAGCTATCTTAAAAAAAAAAAAAGAGCCTTTTCTTTGTCAGCNGAAAAGTAGAGAAGCTATCTTAAAAAAAAAAAAAAGAGCCTTTTCTTTGTCAGCCAACCGACCAACAATCTACGCCATCCTGTGAGAGGTAATTTATCAGATAGACGGATTCAATTTAACAGAGATGTTTTATCTTGCCTGAGTTAACTTCACAATCACCATTAGCCATAGTTCTCTTGAACCATCATTTGTTGAAGAAATCACCACACCAGTTGGATCCATAGGCTGGGCCAAATCATTAACTGTTGTTTCCAAACCGGAGTGGCCGGCTCACATAACAAAAACACCAACCAACCAATGATACTTTCCTTTTCAGTTGTGTGATTCGTTCTGCCTGATGTTCTCATTCTTCGGACATTTAAAATCACATCAGAGCTGAGTGACCAAGAGGCCAGCAGAAGTCTAAATCTTGCCCTCAGGAGCATCCATACTCAGGTTCAAGAAAGTCAAGGTATGCATATTTTTTTTTGACAGACACAATCATGCACCTCAGCAGAGATCTCTGCATGTGCTGCCAATTATCTTAGAAGGTTGACCTTAGCTTTGGATCTGGACAACCACAGAATAATTTCAATATTTGCTTCTTCATGGCTAAAGGCAGCCCTCTGCAGAACTAAGAGCCCTGGCAAACGTGTGTTTCTATCCCATCTTTGGACCCGCTCTTATCTCTGGGTTGGCATAATTTATGGCATTGGTGATGATGGTTCAAATTCTGGAGCAAAAAGTCTAGATCACCTGCTGGTCCATAATTTGTTTCTCTGGGGATCTGAGGGACTCACAGCTTTTGCTGGGAAGGTAGGGTCCTGCACCCTGGTTGGAAGAGACCCTGAAACATTCTACCTTCTTCTCCAACTGTCCATTCCCAAATATGTGTAATTGCCACTCACATTTGGGGTATCGGAGACCCCTCCCTAACCTGGAGCAAGAATTACAAGTCTCAGGCTTCCCAGGAATTCTCTCACTCCTTGCCTATTCAGAAGGGATTTCCAAAATTTGGGAAGGACAGGCCTCACCAAGGTAAAAAAAAAAAGAGCGACGTTCATAAAAGGAACTCAAATCATGCATTTTCTCCCTCCCGTTTAATTTCACAACAAAGAGAGCACTGCAGGGAAACAAAAATTTGCAAAGAATTTGACTTACAAATAGGAAGATGCCTCTTTCCACCCCTCGGCCTTCAAAAGGTTTTCAGCCACACGCCTGGGGAATATATTAAAGACATCGTTTGCTCAATGCTTTCCTGACATTTGTCTTTTCTTCTTTTTGCAATTCACCAAATTTAGTTCTGCTTCTTTTTTTAGGGGGGGGGGGCGAATGGAGGAAACCAATGCTTTTTTAAAAAAAGAAGAAAAATAAATAAATGCTGAAGACAAAGAAAAAAGCATGCAGTGCTCCCCTGCTGTGGAGGGGATCAAACTCGAAGCATCAGTTTGAGTTCCTAATAATTTCGCCTCTCTGGACTCCATCCCATTGCTAGCTGCCTCTACATTTCACTTTTGCACATTTGCAAAGTCGCAGGTATGAGGCAGACATTTGCACACACCCCAAAAAAGGGCTTCCCCCTTGCAAGCCAAATGTTGCAGGGAGCTAGAAACAGGTTAACACTTTCTCTTGCCAGTTTTTGAATTACGATAGTTGGAAAGGACTTTCTGTTCAGAGTAGCCTTCTCCACTGATCAGGAAGGTGGCTGCTCTCGTGAGAAGGTTAGAGATGTTTCAGAGGAGGTCCCTCAGCAACTAGCCACAATCTGCATATTCCCAAGCAGTCTCACACTGAACTACACATTTATTGTGGGTCAGATCACAAGGTATTTGGCCGTCCTTCCATGCCCCAAGGAAAACGAAATCTGGGATTCCTGCAAGAATCCAACTTTGGCTTCAGGTTGGCATGCCAGTACATGCCCGGCGTGGAGAAGACAGGTTCTTGGGAAAGGAATTTAGACAAGGAGGGGATACAGGTAACAACTGTTCACCTGGAAAGACAAGGAGAGCAGAAGTAAGGCACAAAGGATCTTAAGGTTGCTTCCCTTGGATAGTCATCTTATAGGCTCTTTAGTGCAGGGGTATCCAACCTTGGCAACTTTAAGACTTGTGGACTTCAACTCCCAGAATTCTGGGAGTTGAAGTCCACAAGTCTTAAAGTTGCCAAGGTTGGAGATCCCTGCTTTAGTGGACAATGTTTGAGAAGAAGACCCAAATGAGAGACATCACATCCAGGCTTATCAGCAGACCTCGCTCCATCTTACATACATTTTCACACCAGCCTTCTGCTGTTGGTCTCTTCTGTTCTGACTCAACTTGACCATAGTTATGATTGAAGGTTATCAGTAAAGATGGGCCCTCAGACATTTTTCAGACAGGACCTCCTTTTTCTCACACACTTTGGAGAAGACGCCAGCCTCTCATTATCTCAAGATTTTTTTTCAATGGTCTTCAACTTGCCTTTTGAAAATCAACACAGGCTGTAGATATTCCAACCATCCTAACTTATTTTCTTAACTGCCCTCTGCATTGCAACGGAAACCTACTACACTCTGTTGGGAATTAGAAGCCTGATCCTGTCAAGTAGAGATGGACCTATGCCGTTGGAAAATCAAGGCATTTCTTCCGATCTTCTTCTAAAAGAGGTTGGCATTGGCATCAATCTTGACGATGGGTTGGAAAGGCCCAACACACCTGGAACAGGAAGAGACAGATGCGCCCCACAGCAGGAACAGGAATAGCGATGATGCATTGGGGAAAGGAGGGAATTCCCAGAATTCCCTAGAAACAGCTGATCACAGTTTGATTTGGTGGCTTACCAGCTTTTAGAGAGCCAATCAAACAGTTTCCATGACAAAACCCAACATTCTAAACTCAGGAGGGAACCAATCAGAAACAAGGGGTGGAGCTACAGTTCTTCACTCCTAGCACCCACCTGTTGTGGCCACTGCCTTGACTTTTTTGGACTCTCGTACCAAGGATGCTCATGAATGGCGAACCATCATTGCTAAATCACCCAAAGATGAAAAGGCCATGTTCCTGTAACTCAATGACTTAAAGCCCACTATAGCAAATATCCATGACAGAAACCCAGATCAAACCACCATCAAAGAGCTCAGTGTGTTGTGAAAATTCAAAAAACAAAAAACCCTGACTTGTATAAACCTGGTTGACTCATCATGGTTCTCATCATGGGCATGCAAACAGAGGCTGAAAGTAAACACTCATTACATTTATGACAGTATTGGGGAAAACGAGCCACTGACACTGGTCTATAACCCTGGGAGTAGAGACCCTCCAGAATTCCAGACTGTGGGGACACATCCCCAAATCAAATCTTTATCCGACATCATCTCAAAGCAAACCGCTAAAGCTTCTTCAAGAGCATTCTTTAGCTCTACAGTATGATGCCCAAAGTAGCCACTCTCCTGGGGAATAAGAGCGTGTTAAGTTGTCAAAAGCCCACCCCTACAAAGACTAATATTCCCCTAAAAATCTGGGAATTGGTCAGAATTCTGATTTTTTCCCCATAAGAACAGAAGCCAGGCCGTGAAAGGTTGATCTTATTAACTTCAAAGAGAATTAGATTCCCATGTGCTGCGGTAAGCCATAGTTGTGTTAAACCTGGTTGGCTAATAAGATGGAACAAGCGGAGATTGCAGAATCCATTAAAGCAACAAGCCTCTCCACCCTGACAACAGTGATGGAAAGTATATTCTCAGGTGGTTTGTAAATCATAATTTATGGCTTAGCAGGATATGTTAAGCCATTCTGGTTGATTCTACTATAATGCATGGCTCAGAAGGATTGAGAATGCGGTCAGTTGTGATCACGCAACAAGCCGTTGCTAAACTCCATGGGTGAACCCAACCATTAAGTTTATCCAAACTGGTGACCAGTTAGCCAGGGAAGACCAGTTCTCCACCAGCTTGTTCTGTTCTGAACCTCAGCCTTTACTGGGTTTTAGAATTGCAGCATTACAGTTCAAATACCTGAGTACCTAAACCCAAAAGTTTACAGACCAAGCAAAGTTTCCTTTGAAGCACTCCAGGCACCCTGGTACCTTCTGCAGAACAAACTATGATCCAATACCTTAAATAAAAAATCTATGGAGTCCTTACCCTTGTTCTGTCCTCAATTTCATAAATGCGAAGCTGCATGGGAACATTAAAGCTATGCAAGATATTTCCACCAAACACCAAGGAATCCACAGGGGTGTAAACTGCATGTATCCAGCCTAGAAAGATAGAGGAGAGAGGAAAGGATTCACATCACAACAGACAATCATGTTGGGGATGAAGTCCAACTCTTGTCTGTCCTACAAAACTGTGCTTTTCTTCAGGATCTGCCTCAAAAACCTTTCTGTTCAGCTTCAGCCACTGAGGCAGCAAAAGCCCTGAATTGAGAATAGGGTATAAATCATTAAACTACCAAGAGGTAGAAAACGCTAGGATCAGGGATGTCCAACATTGGCAACTTCAAAACTTGTGGACTTCAACTCACAGAATTCCCCAGGCAGCCATTTTATGAAATTCTGGGATTTGAAGTCCACAAGTCTTCTTAAAGTTTCTAAGGTTGGACACCTCTGGCCTACATCATCTCCATAGTCAGCAGAAAAAGGGACATTGCAAGCAGATGTCCAGAACCAATGGAATGGGATTGCAGCTTTTATGCAATCATTTTCTCCCAGTGAGAATGTGAAGGTACATTATCCGGTCCATCTCTCTTCCTTATTCTGGATCTAATGATGGAGGCCCACCCAATAAGTTGATCTTGAAAAACCAGCTCCTGCTCTGAAAGGGAATTTACCTGAAGGAATGAAGAAAGTGTGTCCTTGTTTCAATTCGATTCTTTGGCACAACTCCACACGGTCCCCCAGGAAAATGTCACTCTGCTTCCCAGAGACAACCCATTCCTCATAGAGTTCTAGGTTCTGCAACGTTGGAGGAATCAGCCAAAAGATCTAGAACCAGAGGGAGAAAACCAGAAGGCATCGTACGTCACATTTACAGGGACAAATGTTTTTAAAAGAAGCAAACGAGCACGTCCAATATTCTATTTTAAATTCAGCATGCAGCCAGACGGCCTTTCCTAGCTTGGTGATTTCCCTTTGCTCAATCCTATTTTGAGAAAAGAAAAGGGGGGGGCAACTGAGCCTCCGCTCTTGAGAAGGATTATTATTTTTAAAATAAAGGAAGCCCTTCCGCAGAGACTCCGCTTACCTTTCCTCCCCGGAAAACGTGGTACCACACCGAAGTGCCTCCGAAATCAATGTGAAAATCGGTGAAGCATCCCTTCACGCTCATCAGGCAATACCTGGAAGAGAGATCCTCACTTTAAAACCCGCCGAGGAGGCGCGCCTGATGGGCATATCGTCAGCAAACCGGGCCCCCTCCGAGGAAGGCTTCCCTGTTGCTTAGCCGGGTGGGATTTGAGGAGCAGCCGAAGGATTTCTACTGCAGGGGAGGAGGGGAAGAAGAAAAAGACGGCAAACCAGGCAGTGCACCCCTCCCCCTCCTTTGCGAAGGGAAGACACCACCGAGAGGCCGCCCGAATTAAGTTGGCCAAGGACTGACTCGCGGGCTGCCCCCGTTTCTCTGTTCTCCCTTTGAAATCCCCCCAAATGAGCTCTGAAACCCCCAAATGAGACGCTTTTCCTTCCCAATCCTTGCACGGGCAAAGTTTACAAACAGTTCTGCTTGAATCTCACACTCTTTGTGGGTCCACGACGTTTTGCAAAGCTCCTCTGGACGAGGCGAAAGTGCTCCATTCACACACACACCCTCCCTGCTCTCCCTTTGAAAACTCTGATTGGGAAGACTTTAAACATCAGTTCTGCACCATTCCTTCTCGTCTGGATGCACTCATTCCGACCCAGCGCCCACGATCCATCCTGCCTGCCGCGGGCGCCTGAAAGAGACGCAGGAAATGTCCACGGCTCAACACCCAAACCTTTTTTCCTGGTTCCGGTTTGCTGGCTATCCCAATCAGAACATGTGTGTGTGTGTGTGTTTGTCCCTGCGTGTCCTTCGCCTCCGTTCCCTTCTCCTGCCAATCAACCTCCGTTTCCCCTCCCCTCTGACACCGTCCAGGTGGAGGCTGCATCCTCGACAGGCTGGGGAGAGAAAGGGGGTGGGGGGTCTGCCCTTCCCGAGGCTTCCCTGGGCGATCTGAGTCTCAGGTTAGGGAAAAAGGCAAGCTGCCTAGCAACCCCTTTTGAGTTGACAGGGATACGCAGTGCTTCTGTCATGGGGAAAATGCGTGGGGAGGGGGAGGGAGGGAGTTGGGAGGGGGAGGGAAGGGCAGAGAGGCAGAAGGAAGGGAAAGGGAGGAAAGGAAGGGAAGGGAAAGGGAACGGGAAAGGAAAGGAAAGGAAAGGAAAGGAAGGGAAGGAAGGGAAGGGAAGGGAAGGGAAAGGGAAAGGAAAGGAAGGAAAAGGAAAGGAAAGGAAAAAAAGGAAAGGAGGCAGAAGGAAGGAAAAGGGAAAGGGAGGAAAGGAAGGGAAAGGAAAGGAAAGGAAAGGAAAGGAAAGGAAAGGAAAGGAAAGGAAAAAAAGGAAAGGAGGCAGAAGGAAGGAAAAGGGAAAGGGAGGAAAGGAAGGGAAAGGAAAGGAAAGGAAGGGAAAGGAAAGGAAGGGAAAGGGAAAGGAAAGGAAAGGAGGCAGAAGGAAGGGAAAGGGAAAGGGAGGAAAGGAAACTGCTTTCGGCTTTGCAACTCAACGTCTCTCTTGCAAAACAGCCTACCTTGTCTGGGTTTTGGGCAGGGGGATTTCCCAGCGCTTGGCACGCCATGGTTCCCAACATCCAAGGAGCACACAAGAAGGCTTCCAGACAGAGGAGCCCTAGACATCCTGCCGAAGCCCCTTTTCAAAATACAAGTCCTCCTCCCCTCCTTCCCCTGGGCTCCTGAAGCCTTCTCCCCCTTCCCGCTAGGTCCAGCCGAATGGGATACCCGCTGGGGGGAGGGGTCTGGTTTGGGGAGCATCGGTGCCCCCCCACACACACACACACACAAACACGAGAAACTTGGAAGCAGAAAGCAAACTTGGAATGGGAGCAGCCGCTGGGTTGCGGGAATCTCTGAAAGATCCTCTTGCAGTTTGGGATTATATGGATTATTTTTCTTGAAAATAAAATGCTAGTAAGGATGGTGTACAAACAAGAAGGTGGTGGTGGTGGGTGAGAATACAGTGGTGTTTATTCTGAGGACCTGGCTGGATACAAACGAACAATCTGCCTCTGTTGTAGTCTTAAAACTGGGGCTTGGAATTCCACCCCCACCCCAGGCATGTTCTTAGCTTGAGCTGAATGTCCTTTAAATGGAGGAACTGGTGCAGAAAAAGGGTTTTCCTCCTGTGGCACTAAGAGGCTAAGCCCTGTTATCCATACAAGCATGCACACCCCTCTTCCAACCTCTCAAACACGAAGCATTATTGTTGTGGTATGAAGCAAAAAAAAACAACACCCCACTTTCTGCAAATGTGTAGTTTCCCCCCAGGCTGTGGCTTTTTGCTCAAGCTTGAAAGTGAGCTCAGCCTTCCTGCTTGCACACCCCTCTTCTTCCAGGCATCAGACCTCATTTTCCCATCCTTACCGAAGAAGGGGTGGCTTGGTTTGCCTCTGTCCATCTCAACCTTCCTTCTGAAACAAGCCCTCTTCTCTGCTTCCCCCCCCTGCCCCCCGCCCAAACAGCAAGTTTTTCAAACCCCACCAGGAAGCCTTGATAAGACGGGGAGAAGACCAGGGGGCCTCGTTTCTTTCACACCCATGAACCCCTAAAAGTCAACCCCCTCCACTTCCAAGAATCCTTAAGACGGGAGGACTTTAAAAAAATTAAAAAGTCTTTGGAAATCTGTTCTAACCAAGGAGGAGGAGGAGATTCTGTTGTCTCTTCCAAGGCCAAGGCTTTGGAAATTGAGGAGGGGGCACAGAGGAAGGCTTTTCTCTCCGCAAAGCAGCCTCTGGAGAGATGCCTTTGTGCTGACCTCTAAGGCTTCCTCTGTGAGGCTGGAGTCACGTGGAGGAGGAATTCACACACACCCACTTTCTCCTGCATGGATAATCCCCTCTTCTTCTTCTTGGGCAGACGGAAAGTAGGTGGGTGGGCTGGTTTGTTCAGCCCAGCCCAGAATGCCTAACTTTTCTAAGGGGCTCCTGAAATGTACTCAGGCCTCCATCTTGGAAGGAAGAGGCCCCCTCGGGCCCCTTTCTTTCCCAGTCCCACCAGCTCATTCTCCGACCCAGAGGCCCTTTCCCATGTGCTTTTGGTTAAAAAAAAAAAAAAANTTTTGGTAAAAAAAAAAAAAAATACCAGGGAGAAAGGGGGAGGACAGATAAAACTTAAGAGATTTCACCTCCAGCATCCTGAAGCCCTCAAGCACCATCACCCTTGTAGTAGTCACAATCTTTGGAATCAACAAAAAATTGGGGTTCACTGGGGAGGGGCCTGCATTTCATTTGTATTAAACAATAAGGTGGGGTGGACTATTTCAGCATCTCTCCTGTGTTTTGTTTTTGGGGGTTTCCCCCTCCCCCCCAAAAAAGATGATGGAAGATGCTGAAAATGATAGAGGGAAAAAAATGAGAGGGGGGGGAACCCATCAAAGAAATGGAAGGAGGAGCTCAGAATTCAGAGATAGATGGTGGCCTTTTCGAAGATGCTGCCTGTCAGAGGCAGCACTGAACTTGATGGGGGGAACCTTGCATTTTCTGTCCTTGAATTGCTCCCAGATTAGAAGGCAATGAAAGGGCCACTTTGCATAGCTTAAGGGAGGGCTTGTCACATTTTTTTGTGGGGGGCGTGTGTGTTCTTTTTCTGATGGCCTAGGAGGGGGGAGGAAATTCCCAGCTGGATCTTCTGCTAAAAACTGCCCTTTGGGTTTCTTTTTTCTTTCTTTTTTTCAATTTTCCCCAAAGCTACTACACGCATTTGTTTTCATTCGGATGTCACTGTATAGCAAACATTTGCACAACGTGTAAAAAATGCAAAAGACAGACTTGTGTGTGTGCGTGTGTGTAAGAGTGCAGAATTTTATGCCAAAATGAGGAGATAAAATAACAGAGGGGACAACAAGAGGATTCCTTGCTTCTTTGCTCCAACCACAACAGCAGAATTTTAGATTTTCAAGGAGAAACAATACCTTTCTTGTCTGCAGCAGCCTCTTCCAAATGCAGATTTCAAACTGTTTTTCGAAGGAACCCCCCAAAAGTCAGCTACAGCCTCCATCGTGGGTATCCGATGAAGATTCAACTAGCACAAGTTGTTCTCACCATCGCGGCACACACCCTTGCAAAGATGTCGCTGCGTGAATGCAGACCAAATAACCCTCCTTTCTATTCTACCAGCTACAAAGTTGTGTTCATAAATCACCTGCAGCCAAGAGCCACACCTGTTCATTCAAAACTGGCAGAAATATTTTTTTTTTGGTAAAAAAAGAGGCAATGGTGAATGCTTTCAAGGTCAAACATCTTTTGCAGAGGTTTCCTTCAGTTTAAGTCCTCTAATCATTAGGATTTAAGGACTCAAAGGGTTGCCCCAAAGATAAGACAATGCTGGCAAAAGGATGCCCATCATCCACAAAGCATTCCAAGTAATTAAGGCCACAAAAAAACCACAGGGCAGAGATTCTCCTACACACACACACACACACACACACAGCTACCCTCGGGGAAAATAATCTGCTTCCTTATCTTCTGGCTTCCCAACCTTATCTTCTGACTTTGCTTTGAGAAGTGAGGGGGGGGGGAGACAGCAGGAGGGCAGTTAGCCAAGCTGAACAGAGAAAAAGCAAACAATCTCTTCTCCCAGCCAAAAGCTTGGAAAGACCCCTAAAGAGTCCACAGGATAAAATGGTGGGCCAGGATAGAAAAACAACCAAGAGGAAAAATAACCCAGATGTGCCTTAAAATTGGCTGTGTGCATGAACACAGGTGGATT
The DNA here is from genome assembly GCA_004320025.1 of Laticauda laticaudata. Taxonomy (NCBI): domain Eukaryota; kingdom Metazoa; phylum Chordata; class Lepidosauria; order Squamata; family Elapidae; genus Laticauda; species Laticauda laticaudata. Next base: position 91,472 of record BHFT01026106.1, read on the forward strand.
GTCAGGGGTCTTTGGGGTCAGGAGGTAGGAGCCCCACTCTTTGCTTAAAAAAATGCACAGATGGACTTTTAGAGGGAAATATCAGAGGAGGATGGAAAGAGAAATCACAGTGGCTGCTTTCTCTCCACCCGCCCTTCACTCTCTCTCTCTCCTTCTCCTTCTCTCTCCCACTCAGTTTTGCTCTGAGCTGGAGATCCTCACATAATTTCCTTCTGCTTTGGCTACAGCCTCCATCACACATTGGGGGGAAAAAAAGCTATACCTCTTCCAGCCTTGGTTGAACAGCTAAACACTGAGCATTTCCCCCCAGTTTGGTACCATCAAGGTAGCTTATGAACCAGAACACAGGACTGGGGTTTGAAAATATATATATATGTATGCGTGTGTGTAACTTTCACAATTGTTTCTTAATAAATTAATCAGGGACTTTCATTAGCATGGCAAAGTGCAGCTAAATATCTAAATCTCTGTTGTTGTTTTTTCAAATTAAACCATCCTGGTTGGTTTGTTTGATTGATTGATTTTTAATTCATTTTCTTTCACCTGACTTACAAGCAAATAAGAGCGATGAAGGGGTCCTTTGGTGCTCTCTGAGCTTGGTTGTTTTTAGGCAGATGTTTCATTCCCCAACTATGTTATATTATCAATGCTAGAAGGGAGTAGGATTTGTGGAGTGGAAGAGGAGGAGGAGATGGGGGGGGGGGGGGACTGTGGGGTCCTTGGTGGATTTTATTTNGAGGGGGGGGGGGGGAGACTGTGGGGTCCTTGGTGGATTTTATTTCATTACCCAAACTAGGTATCATCTGGGCTAGCCAGCTTTCCTCATATGGACAAATAACACCCTCAGACACTGTAAAGCAAGGGTCTTCAAACTTGGCAAGTTTAAGGCTTGTGAAGTTCAACTTCCAGAATTCCTCAGCTAGCATGACTGGAGGAGGAATTCTGGGAGTTGAAGCCCACAAGTCATAAAGCTGCCAAGTCTGAAGATCCCTGATCTATCATCTATCAGTCATCTCTCTCTCTCCATACCTACCTACCTACCTGTCAGAAGGGTTTTCAAACTTGGCAAGTATAAGACTTGTGGACTTCAATTCCCAGAATTCCTGAGCTGACATGACTGGAGGAGGAATTCTGAGAGATGAAGTCCACAAGTCTTAAAGCTGCCAAGTTTGAAGACCCCTGGGGTAGGGTCTCTTGCTTGGGTGCAGGGGTTGACTAGATCAGTGGTCCCCAACCTTTTTTGTACCAGGGACTAGTTTCACACAGAAACACTTTTTCAAGGACTGGCAAAATCAATTCTTCCCCAATAGTAAAGGGCTTCTTAGCTTTAGCTAATATAAAATATATATTTTAATCACGTTTATTCATTCTTTGCGGCCCAGTACAAAATGATCCATGGACTGGTACCAGTCTGGGGCCCGGTTGTTGTTGTTAATTTATGTTGCTAAGCAAGAGAGTTGTTTTTTACAACATTTCTTGCCACAGTTAAGTAAATCCCTGCAGTGGTTAAAGTTAGCGACATGGATATTAAAAGTGAAGCTGTTTCCCCATTGACTTTGCTTGTCAAAAGGATGCAAAAGGGGGCACAGCAACCATCATAAATATGAGTCAGTGGCCAAGTGCTTGTATTTTGATCATGTGACCACGGAGATGCTGCAATGCGCTCGTAAGTGTGAAATGTGGTCATAAGTCACTTTCTTCAGTGCCATTGTAACTTCCAACAGTCACTAAATGAATAGTTGTTAAGTCTCCAACACTGGAAGTTTTTAAGAACAGACAGACATCCATTTGTCTGAAATGGTATGGCTTGAGCAGGAGGCTGGACTAGAAGACCTCCAAGGTCCCTTCCAACTCTGTTATCCTAATTCTATTCTAATTCTAATTTGTCTGAAATGGTATAGCGTTTCCTACCTGAGCACAGATGAGCAGGGGGGCTGGACTTTTCTCGTGGTCCACAAGAAAATTTTGGTGGTCCCAGGACAGAGACCCTGGGAAAATCCCAAAAAGAGTCTGCAGGAATATCCCCCACCCCATCTTTCTACCAATCGATCGTTCTTTATTTGGGATTGCACTCTGTGTGTGTGTGTGTGTGACAGAGAGAGAGAGAGAGAGAGAGAGAGAGAGAGAGGGCGGGAGGGAGGGAGGGAGAGAGAGAGAGAGAGAGAGAGAGAACATCATTACCAGCCCTCCAAGGTTAGATTGGATCTCTCTCTCTCTTTCTCTCTCCCTCCTCACCCCAGGGAAATGGAGCTGAAAAGCAGGTTAGTGAAGCAATGTGGCTGCCTTGGAGGGGGTGGAGGTGTGAGGGGGGGTGTATGTGAGGGCGGGGGAGAGAGGGAGAGAGAGAACATCATTACCAGCCCTTGGAGGTTAGATCAGATCTCTCTCTCTTTTTCTCTCCCACCAACATCAGTCAAAATTCATATTAGTGGTCTGCAGGATTTTAAAGTATGAGTCTGGTGGTCCCTGAAGTCTAAAAGTTTGGCAACCCCTGGACTAGATGACCTACAAGACTAGATGACCTACAAGATCCCTTCCAACTCTGTTATTCTGTTCTGTTCCCTATTCCTGAACATTTTACTCCCTCTATCCGAAAAACAGAGCCACACATAAGCAAGTAAGAACCGCAGCACAGTTCCTTTAACGCTGTTATATACGAACCTCTAACTCACAGCTCATCCTGACATGCAAGCATTTTTGTTGCAAAGTTTAAGAAAAGATCCAGCGATCTACTTGGCAAGGCATGTGAAACACAAGCAAGCAATCCAAGAAATGTCTTTATCCCCACGGCGGTAGCAATTGGAAAAGAAGAAAACCCACAAAGCCAGAGGAAAACAGTTTGTAAGAAGGAAAAATGGTCTTGCAAGAAGGAACACAACAAATCCACAACAGGGCAATTAAAATAGGGGATACCTTTTGCCATGGACTGCAACAGAAACACAAAACAAGCAAGGTAGAATACACACAGATCTTTGGCTTGCCCTGCTGACATCACAGCAATTCAGCCAATCGCAACCAAGGGCCCTTCCCATTGGTCAGCATCTCTGTAACATAGAGGCAGCCATGTCTATCGCAGCGCCTCAGCTTGTCACCAAATCAGAGTTCCAAAAGAACCACCATTAATTGTCATGACCACACAAATCTGCACCGTCCCAACGTTCAACAAGAGATGCACAAAGCTCCTCTGAATTTAGACTTGTGGACACTCCGCCACCCCTTGCTTTAATCATAATTTAGCCAGGAAATCTGGACTTACTTTTTCACTTTGGGATATTTCATCTCCAAAATGGCATTTGTGGACTCCGTCTGTCTTTCTTTTAAATGCTGCGGCCACATGTTGTCCACCCAGTCGACCAAATCCACCTGGAAAAGACCCAAAGCAGAGTTAAGGTAGGAAATGGGAGAGAAAAACTCACTCCCTTGGCTAAGGATGGTCTAGGTCACCCGAAGCTCAACAAAAATGCTCTCATTGACCCCCAAGCTCAATTAGGATGCTCCCATTGACTGCCAAACTCAAGAAGGAAGCTCTCATTGACCCCCAAGCTAAACTAGGATGCACTCGTTGATTCTAAGCTCAACTAGGATGCTCCCACTGATCCCCAAACTCAACTAGGAAGCTCTCATTGACTCCAAACTCAACTAGGATGCTCCCATTGACCCTCCAAGCTCAATTAGGAAGCTCTCATTGACCCCCCCCAAGCTCAACTGGGATGCCCATGTTGACTCCAAGCTCAAGTAGGATGCACCTATTGACTCCAAGCTCAACTAGGATGCACCCAATGACTCCAAGCTCAAGGAGGATGCTCCCACTGACTTTCAAGCTCAACTAGGATGCTCCCATTGACCCTCCAAGCTCAACTAGGATGCTCCTATTGACCCCCAAGCTCAACCAGAAAGCTCTCTCCTATTGACCCCAAGGTTTTACTGCTCAGCTAGAAACTCCACTTACAACATTGGGACGCTTGACAATGTTGGCTAGTTTGGTGTGGCTGAATTCCAGGCTGATCATGTTGTACAGCTTCTCACGTTCTGCCTCGGGGGTTTCGTAGTAGCGCACAAATTGAGCCATACTCATTTCAATGCCTTTTTGGGTATTCACATCCACTACATCCACGATTCGGCGGCTCCCTGGGAGAGTTTGGAAAAGGTGAGAAAATACAGCAGAGGTTTTTATTCCAAATAAAGACATTCAAAATAAACATGAGAAAATTCCAACTACGGTGGAAATCAGAGCTACTCAAAACTGGCTGATATTTCTGGTTATCTAGAACATCCCACAGGTTAACCCAGGATAAGTTTGATAATTGGTTATTATACTGGCTTTAACTTTGGAATAACAGCAAGATTCCATATTCAAATTTAACTTTTAATCAGTATTTTCCCTTAAACAAGAAGGAAGCAGACACAGAGAGACTTTAACTACCAAACTTCCACCAATTTTCAATTCTCAGACATGGCTCAATTCTGCAAAATACAGATTTGGGTGAAACTGCAGCCTGCAACCTCAGTTATATATTCTTAGTTTAGCCTTTCCCTTGCCTAGTTTATGCATAATACCCTGTTCGTTCTTTTATGTAAAAAAAAACAAAACACCTCAAATCAGAACATCATTTCTGCATTATGGAAAGAGGCATAGAAACTTACCCACAAGCATCTTAGCGTCCTGGACAGTAAAGTTGGGGTCCGGCATCCTGAAATGATCAAAGGTGGAGGGATTAAAATCAAATGCAAAACAAGAGAGTCGCAATCACAACAACAACAGACTGCCCCTGGTGAAGTAGCAGTCACAAGGACAGAATTTAAAAACCTCACTCATTTGCAAACTGTAGTTCTTGGGAATATCTCCTCCGAATTTCTGCCTCTAAAGCTGGCAGCCACCATCTTATCTATCTTCCCCTCCTTTTTTCCTTCCTTCTTAAAAAAATCCTTCATGCTAAAGCAATGAATTCACAAGGCACTCCATTAGCACGAGCATCCAAACTTCCTTCTGCTTTTTTGATCCCCTCAGTGCCATTTTTTTAAATAGTTGATGGATGGATGGGCCTATTTGATACGGATGGTTAAACTTTCCCGTTAGGACCATTCTCCTTATCACAGTTTTGACCTAAAGGCCAATCTCAGTGTTCCTATAGGACAATTCGAAGATACAAAAAAGATCAGAGATCTTGAATTATCCCAAGGATCATCTTTGGAAGGATAGGGGTGTGTTTTTTTTGTTTTGTTTTTATTTTGTTTTGCATAGCTATCCACAAGTTCAGTACCAGTTCCGTTCATAGAAGTTTTCAAAGGTCCCACATTCCTAGCCAGACTGCAAACCTCAAGGTAGCCCTTTCTCTTCGTAGGAAGAATAAAAGTCACCTGTGTATGACTTGGGCAGCTGTATAAGAAACAATAATAAATGCTTTCTTCTGTAGCATTTTTCCTCAAGTTAAAGGGGCTTTGCCACGGTTGAAAAACTACCACGCCTATCACTTATCCTATTATTTATCTCAGCTTGGTTATAAAACTAGATAAAACAGGGGTTTCCAATTTTGGCAACTTTCAGCCTGGTGGATTTCAACTCCCAGAATTCCCCAGCAAAGCTAGCTGGGGAATTCTGGGAATTGAAGTCCTCTCGGTTTAAAAGTTACCCAGGTTGGAGACCCCTGAGATAAAAGACATAGGATGATATAGATTAAGAGTAGAGTGGTCTTACTTAATTCCCAGTCCAGTCTTACTTCGGAAGATGAGAGGGACTTTTAGTGCTTCCTGCTGCACGTATTCAAAAGTGAAATCTGGGGAGAAAAAAAAAGCAGAGAAGGTCAGAAACAGATCAGTTGTAAGATTTCAGCCCTTAAAAACAACAACAAAAGGCTTGGCAAATATAGGTAGCCTTTGACTTACAATCATATTCAGGCTCATCAAAATTTCCATTGCTAAGCAAGGCGGTTTTTAAGGGCGTTGCGCACCTGATTTTCTGAGCTTTTCACCACAGCTGCTTAGCGGAGCTGTTGTTAAACGAATCAAGCAGCCGTTAAGCCAACCCCAGCTTTCCCCTTGACTTCGCTGCTGGGAAGATCACAAATAACGATCATATGACCTCCGGTGTGAATTTTGACCACCTGACCGTGGGAAATGGTGCAACTGTCGTTAAGTGTGAGAAGTGGTCTGGTGTATGTTACCTTTTTGGGCGGCTTGCAGCTTTGAACAGCCCCTGAACAAATGGTTGTTAAGTCAAGGACTATCCGTGGAAGAAATCAACATTTGTTAAGAGTAGGTGTTGAGTTGTTGCCATAATGTTCTTTGCTTTTAGCTTAGCAAGTTTGAACTTGGGACACCAAGTTTAGTTTTGCAAAGCAAAATTCTTCTAACCTTCTTCCTCATCCTTTGTCCTTCAGGCAAGTTAACAAAATGATACATGTATGGTTTAAAAACAGGGTGTTTTTTTTTTTAGTGCTAGTTCTGTAATTTTACATTTCTTTCCGGCTCCGTTTTGAGAATTATATTCATGTATCATGCTGTATCCTCTCCCTCCAAAAGATGTCAAGCATGGGCTGGCTTTGTCCTTGTCCGAATAACTCTGTGCCTCTGGTTTTCCTTCTTCAGAAAAACCCTGCAAGGTAGGGTAGGATGCTTCCAGCAAAGGGGACAGATTCGAGATTAACCATCAAAGTTTCCTCTCAAGGAGACTAGATGCCAATAAGCTCTTGACTGTCCCTCCCTGAATTACATTTTAATCGGCAATCGCTCGAAAGTTAAATGAAGTTACAATCGATGGAAGCCCAAGTTAAACGTTTTAAAAGGCTGATTTTTTTCAGAAAAAAAAAAACACTCCCTCAAATCCTAAGAAAATTCAGCCGGTAGCTCGACCCGATAAACGAACTGAGGACTATTTTCTGGGAAAATATACTTAAAATGCCCATTAAAAAATAGTTTCTATAAGCTAAGAGACCCCAGAGAACAAATTAACCACCCAGTTCTAGCTTCTCCAGTTATTTGGCACTACAATTCCCATCATCTCCAGCCGGGCTCAAGGCTAAAGCTCCCCATCCCCAGCTGGGCCCATCAACCCCAGCTGGGCCCAAGGTTAAAGCCCATCCTCCCCAGCCAGGCCCCAAGACCAAGCCCACCATCCCCCAGGACAGCCCAAGGCTCAAGCCCATCCTTCCCAGCTGGGCNACCAAGCCCACCATCCCCCAGGCCAGCCCAAGGCTCAAGCCCATCCTTCCCAGCTGGGCCCAAGCCAGCCGATCAGAAACCTCCACCCTCTGAAACCATAAGGGGAGCATGAAAAGCCACCAGAACCCAGACTACAAAGCCCATCACTCTCCCTGGGTGACGGCTTATCCCTCAAATCTGAGGAAAAATATTCCGGGCTGTGGAGTCCTCAGCGCTTTCTGAGGTGGGTACTTGAAGGGGGGGTCCCCAATTTTGCCTTTTGCCTCTCTCCCCTCAAGAGCTCAGACCTGAGGAGGATCCCCTTTTGGGGCTGGGGGGGGGGGCAGCAGTGGGGGAAAGTCAGGGTCAAGGGAAGTGGGATCCAGAGCGACCCCCCCAAGAGGAGGATTTTTGCGGAGGGGGCTGCTGGGGGGGGGAAGAGGAGAGTGGGGGGAGAGCCGCTCCGCCTTCCTGGCTACGGAGCGCGCCTCAGCCACTTCCCCCGGCCAGCCTCGGCGGGCGGCGCACGCATCCCCGGCCGGGGTTGGGGGGCGGGCGGCGGAAATACGAAAGCCGGCCCGGGCTGCACGTGGGGGGGGGGGCGGTGGCCTCTGCCAGCTCAACGGCTTTGCCGTCCACTGGGCCGCACGAAGTCCCGCGAGTAGCTGCGGCTCCTCAGCTTCGCGTCCCAGCGTTGAAGCCGCGCACCGCTGACGATCTGCTCTCACGTCGGACAGGTCCTCGTCTGTCGTAGAGCCGCCGCCCGATGCAGCGCTGCAGCGGAAGGGCAGACAAGGCAGCGGGGCGCGTCGCTGGGGGAGCCGAAGGGGCCCGCGGGCGCCGCGTGGGGAAGGAAGGAGGGGGGGAAGCCCCGCGCGGCGTGGGGAAGGGGGCACCGCCATTCCTCCCCTTCCTCTCCACTCCACTCTTTGCAGTGGGTAGGTTGCTCTCCCTTGCGACCCCAAACGTGTCTGGGGCGGAGTGCGTGTGAAGGCGGGCCGCTTGACTCGGATGTTTCTCGACTCGGGGAGAAGGGGGGGGGAGAAAACACACCAACCCCACTTATTGACACTACCCTGGCAGGGTGGGCTTCTTGCATTGGGCCCGGGAGGCTCCTCTGGCCCCCCACCCCACCCGTTCCCACGACCACTCTTCCCCACCCGCTTCCCTTAGCAACGCGGGCTCGCCCCAAACACACGCCGGACGAGTCAAAAGCAGCCCAAACAGCCTTTTTACGTAGGAAGCCGCGCAGGCTGCCCGAGTCATACCGGAAGCCGGCCTTTTAGAAAAGCACAAGGCGTTATGTAACACGCGGGGGGGTCCCCGCCCGCAGTGCCCCCTCCCCAAAAAGCAACCCACCGGGGTCCCCTTTCTCTTGCAACCCCGTCCCCAAACGCACGTCGTTGCTATCCAAGCCGGGCTGGGCTTCCCCAGTTACCGAACGCGGAAGTTTTGGGGTGGGAAGTGGGGGGTCTTTTCTGCCCACCGGGACCGACCTGGGGATGGGAAGAGTGGGGGTAGGGGGTGGGGGACGGCGTGGGGGGAA